>NDGN011270557.1:0-12264 GCA_002564285.1 Tympanoctomys barrerae | reverse complement strand
TGACTGGTTGATGGTCCCTCACTGATAAAGCTAGAGCAGCTTCTTTGCTCTTTGGAAGATCTTTTCATGTAAGGCCACCCTTTTTTTTAGGGGTTTCTCTTGTCCAGAAAGATATCTTCTTTCTGGACAGTCTTCAAAGCAGGTTTTGGTTTGGTTTGTCTTATTTTAACTCTTTTGGTATTCTAGATTTCTTCTTTAAAGGTACAGTTGCAGGAATAAAATCATCATCGCTATGAGAATCTTCAAACTGTGAGCAATTGACTGGTTTCTTATTTCTTGCAGGCTGCACCATGGTCTCCTTCAAGAGTGTGGATCTGCCCCTCTCAAGGTCTTGTCCACAATGGTGGAGTTTCCAATTCCCACCTAAAAACAGACAAGGCACCTCAATGGCTCACTTTAATAATAAACACGATATAAAATTTCAGAAAGAAATTCTGTGTAGGTGAAGAAAGTATTTTCATGTTCCTAGAGTATGTCATGAGTAATTGTCAATATTTTAAAATTGTTGTATTATTCTGCTGTAATAATCACACTATCTTTGCAGTTGAAGAAATAAATTATTACATTTTCTGTGGAGAACATTTCCTGAGCTGTGAGAATAAACACCATATGGCCATGATTAACATTTTATAAAACTTTAGGATCTCATTTGCCAATATTATCACTTATGACTTTTGTACCCATCATCATTGATTAATTTATTATTTTCTTATCATATTATCATCAAGTTTAAATTTCAATAATTTACCATCACTGAAGTTTTTAGGCAATGGAATTTGAAGTTTATCTAAAATCTAATTTTGAATCTGTTCCTTAAGTTTTTAACAGAATTCATTTATAAAATGTAGCTATTTAACATTTGACCTTTTTCATGTAAAATAGAAATTTTTTTCATTAATGAAGTAATGACTAGTATTTCCCTCATCATGCATTTGTTTTGCATGAACTACAAAGATATTATATAAAAAATATTATCTAGAAATTTTAGTATCACTAAATTAGAATTTTTATGGGTCAAAGGTTTTTAAAATAAACTTTACTTATGTTTTATCAATGCAGTATATAATTTTAGCTATATTCTGTTCGTAACTTATTTTTAAAGTATTTCCTTTATTTTTTCTAATAAATTTTGATAGTGTATTTTTAATCTCATGAGAAATTTTAGGAATCCTGTGGCTGTAGGTATTTCTCTCCCTCTGCTTTGCTTAATAAGGGTGATTTTATTCTTTATAACCCTCAAGCAGCTCTGCCCCCTCCCCACTGCCCACCTTCAGATCCAGTATGTGGCAGGCACTAGATGCAATTTTGCTGTGGCTTCGTTTCCAGTTAATAAAATTTTGTTTGTATGACTGAAAACTTCTATGTTTCTGAAAGATAGTTTAGGAATAAGTTTTATCTTAGACACTTGTATTTAGAGTAGGGGAATAAAGATCACTGAATCATCTTATTATTACTGTTGTAAGAAAGATGGAGAGTATATCACAGGCAATACAATAAAAAAATCAAAATTACTTGTCCCTTTGGGTTTTAATTATGTATATAATATATACGGAGAGAGAAAGAGACAGACAGCCTGACTTAAAGTCATGACCTTGAACTTGCCAGGTAGAAGAAGCTTGTGCTACTGTGCTATATCCCTGACCCAAGTATGATGTATTGCATCATTGCATTACAATTATAATTAATGTTTTAATTCATCAGAATTTTAAAAGGATTGGGCCAGCCAGATAGCACAGCCAGATTAAAGCACCCACTAAGGCAGATGCAGGGAATGAGGGTTTGATCCCCTATCTGCCATGCTAGCTCCACCCCCACCCCCAGTGGGTTTCATGCTGAGACTGAAACAGAGACTGGATGTTGTGGCATATGGCTGTAATCCCAGTGCCTGGGAGGCTGAAAAACAGGAGGATCACAAGTCTGATCTGTGTAGTGAGACAATGTACTAAATATTTTTTTAAAAAACAATAATTTTTAAAGGACTAAATATAAAAGCAGATTACAAACACTTTAGTTTTCTTAGGTTGGTGATGTTCTACAAGGCATCAATTTGGAAAATGTAATTTCTTGCCCTGAAACAACTCATTTAATGGTATCTACATGACCCATAAAATTCAATGCAATTTTAGAGCTGCCTAATATAGTCCCAAAGAGTAGGTAGAGAAAGTAGGCCACTCTGTAAGCAAAACTGTATTTCATTCCAAAGAATAATAGTGATAAAAATGATGTAGAAACAGAAACCAAAGAACCTCAATAACAAAGCAGTTCAGTTGTGTGAATTGTGTTGTACTCTATAAACAGCTATCTATGTGCATCATATTTCATCTCATTTAGTGGATTTAAAAGTGTATATGAGCTCTCTGGAAATGTTTATGAATACAATGGAAAGTATTAAAATTTTATTTAAAAGTTGTTTTCAAATATACTTTCTTTGATTATCACTTTAATTCTGTAAGGTAAATTATGGATATGTTTTTTAAGTCATCTGTATTTATTTGACTATAAAAAACACATACAGATAAATAAAGTTAAACTTCCCATGTTATATATGATCTCATTAAGATATTATTCTAGATCTGGGGAGATAGCTCAGTGGTCTAAGCACCTGCCTGGCAAAAATAAGGACCTGGGTTCAACCCATGGTACCGCAAGCTGTGCAGCCCAAAACCACACTTTCAAACCCATTTCTTTTATGAAAATGTAATAATAGTCTAATATATATATATATATATATATATATAAAATCTTTAATAACTTTCTAGAATTAACTGAAGGACAAGACTTTTTCCATAAACTTGGGTCCTTACAGCTATTTATTTTCATGGTGGCTGATATTTTACACATTTTGAACTTGGAATGCATTCAAATATAGGCTATGAAAATTATATGGTGATAAACAAGTAGATCTAATATGTACTTTAAGGAACATCAGTCATGGTAAAGTACTTCAAAATAGAATGTTTTCCTTTCACATTAATAAATACAATGAGGGCTACCCAAATAGCTCAGCAGATTAAAGCACCTGCAAGTAGGCGCAGGGGTCCAGGGTTCCATCCCCAGGCCTGCTGTGCTGGCCTCTCCCCCAGGGCACTCTGAGCTGGCAAATGGGACTGGGCATGGTAGCACTTACCTGCAATCCCAGTTCTTGGCAGGGCTGTAAACAGGTGGATCACTATAAGTTTGATGTAGTAGTGAGACCTTGAACACCCTGTAGACCCTTCCCTAAAATACAAAATAAATAAATATAAATAAATAAATGCAATGATAGTTTTCAATATAAATTATATCTTTAGGTGTTGTGTTTTTCAAAAGAAATCACAAAGGAAAGAGATGTCTTCCAGAATTCTTTTTAAAAATTGAGCAATTTATTGTGATGATTATAAGAAAAACCTGCATAATGGTTAAATCATATTATATATGTGAAAGATTTTTAAAATAAAAGTGGTTTTATGAATTAAATATGTACCCTTATATAGTATGATTTTTCTTTCACCTGAATGATTTTAAGTTTGGTTGAAACTAATGGACTATTATGTAAAGCCAATGATTATGATTTCTTCTGGTTTTGATTCTCTAAAGTTCTTTGAAATTTTTCATTCTCCAATAAATCTCAAAGTATTGATTTTTATAGTCTTTTAATTCTATGAATAATTATTTAACACATACAAAAATAAGCACATGGAAGTTATTATATGCCATTACTAGAAAAACAGTTATACGTGCTAAATAAAAACTAAAGATATTATAACTGTCCTCATTGTGCTTACACAAGGTAGAAATATAGATATGAAGAACTTACAGTGGTATACAAATAACCAGTCACATCTTGCTTTGTGGAATGAATGAGCAGATCAGAGTACTGTGGCATTATGGGTAGGATTCTTTGTGATCAATGCCTCATCAAAAAGTGACATTTGACCTCTTTCCTAAGGAAAGAATAAAAAGCCAAGAAAAATGATTAGTACAATATCATTACTATAAAAATTAGACAAATTTAAAGTAAATCTGTGGCAAAGATGTGCCAGTTCAATAAATTTAAGGAAAAAAAATCAATACAACTGAAGCAGAGAAGGAAAAGGGAAGTGTATAGAAAGCCTGTAGAATACTTACATTATACTAAAATGTAAGTTAGTATAGAGTTCTAAAATTCTAAATTTAGCAAGAAGTTACTAAAAAGTTTGTACCTTCAGAGTGGCATAACATGAATTATACTTTTAAAAGTCAACCATGTAATTCTGAGTATGTACTGGACATGGAGTTGTGGGGGTATAGGGAAAAGACCATTTTAATCTATGCCACAGTGTCAGTATAGAGTTGAAGAAAGGGTTATGACTGCAAAGAGATTTAATTAGCTTTCTGATTTATTGGGATGTGGCAGAAGTTGGAGTTTAGAAGTTAAGAGTTCCTGAACCAGATAAATTACCTGGTCTCAATGAAGTGAGTGAGTTGTCATGTCAAGCAAGCATGATGAAGGATTGAATTATTTATAAAAGAATAAAAATGTACTGAAAATATCAAAAGTGAGGCACAGATAATAATGAACAACAATGAAAATGCTGGGATAAATCAAAAGACATGATGGGTATAGTTAAGATAGTTTGAATCAGAGTCACAGAAGGCAATGGGAATGGGAATAACACCAAATTTGAACCAGAGACTAGAATTTTCTAGGCCTCACAGTGGGATCAGTGCAATGACTTAATATACTCAATACAACACAACCAGGGTAAATTTAAGCAAATAAGAACTAGGTATTTCATAGATGGGAGTAACCAAATAAAAGAAAAGAATTATAAATCCAGTAAAAGAATTTTGAGAAATACTGAAAGGCTAAAAGTCGATATAGTCTAAAGAAAAACAAAAGAGAGATAGAGAAAAATGTTAAATAAATGTAAATTGAGAAGCATAAGCTCAAGCATGTCTGTTATAGTAGTACATAGAAAGAGATTAAGCAGTCCATATTGAAATTTTACATATACTTGGTGCAAACATAAGCAGACTCAACAATGTGCTGTTTGCAAAGATAATAAGCACCAACAAAACAAATATATACACTACAAATATAAAGTAGTAGATGATAACTATTCAAACAATAAATAAAGAAATCATTTCATTGTACTAACATCAATTAAAATAGATCTTCAGACAGAAGACATTATGAAATGAAACATCATTTAATAATAGCAAAAGATAATCAATTACAATATAGGAGTCATTGATCACATATGAATATTGGACAACTGCAATTTAGGGAATTCATGATGAACATGCTCTTCTAAGTGTAAAAATAAATACAGAAAAGAAGAATGTCTCACTTAAAATATTTATGGAGTGAAAATAATGGTAAAATGTTGGAGCTGTTGGGCTCCATGTACCATATTGCTAAAGGCAACTTCATCATCTTTGTTCTTTTCTCATAAAGCTTGTTTTATCTGTACTTCATGTGCTGTCTCTACTGTTGCATGCTATTTTGAGCTTTAAAATGAACAGCAGGGATAACGTATTTTTTTGTCCTGAGCCTTTTCAAGGAGCTCAATATTCATCAGTAATGCAAATTTGCTGATCTAATTCCCTGTAAAAGCCACAGGGAAAGTCCTAGAAATAAGAGAATTCTGCACATTGGATAAATTTTCTTGTATTTGTTTTTACTATTTAGTACACTCTTGTTATTGAGTATTTTGTACCACCAGGCATAGGATTAAATTCCAAGTAGTGTTCAACAGCTTAGTGGCAGCCACAGCACAATTTAAGACCATGACCCCTTCAACAAAACATGATAACAGTTGACTGCCTTTAGCTAATATTTGTACATGACTGGATATGAAATCCTTTCAAGTTTGAACTTGGATTTTCATAATAATAATATAGAAAAAGTGCCACAGAGCAAATCATAATCAAGTAGAAACCTTTAGCATGTATGGCCTGAAGTCCACTACTGATGCCATATATTCTGGAGTGATTCCTATTTCTTTCCTCCCTTGACAAGAGTTCCTGTCAGAACAGGAGGAGTGAATTGCTTTGGCAGAAGGAGACAGAAAGCAAAGGTGGAAAATGGAAACCATTCATGTGGCAATATAAAAGCTGTCAACCAAAATGAGGCACTCTCCTCTGAAATGCAGGGCAAAGAAAAATTGTAAGTAGGACAAAAAGAAAGAGAGTAAGTCGGAAAATATTTGGGACAGACTACAGAGGAGTCTGGAGGGGTAGAATAGATGGAAGCCCACAGGTTGATGCTGAATTAGACTCTCAACTCAGCCTCTTCCTGAAAGACCCTTTCCTCACTCCACCCTAAATACTGCTGCATTTTTCAAGTGCTGCCAAAGGACCCCAACATTTTTCAATGTATGATAGGCATAGCAGGAAGGTACAACATAGCGTCTCAGATATGACTAACATGGCTCAACCAAATTGCTGTAGATCTCACTGTGTAACATGAAAGACTAAGACAATTTTATTTTTGTCCCCAGTTCCTATGACTCATTGTTTAACTTGTGATGAATCTATCATTTTTATTATAAATTTTCCAGTCATGATTTCTCTGTTGCACTTGTTTCTTTTCTTTTCTTTTTTAAAAAATGTATTTAAGATAGATATGACTAACTGTTCCTGTAAGAACCTGTATAGAATCTATAGGGTCTCACTACATAGATCAGACTCATAGTGATTCTGTTTTCAGCCTCCCAAGCACTGGGATTACTGGTGCGCACAACCACGCCCAGTCTCAATCGCTGTCTCAGCACACCCCAGGGACAGTGTTGGCACAGCATGCTAGGGACTCAACCCTGGACATTTTAGTCTGCTAAGTGATCTTGCCAGCCCCTCTGTGTTGCATTTGAAGCACATGAGTTTTACAAAATTTAAAATAAATTTATAATAAATAATTACGTAGGTTATATGACGGAAGAATGATTATCACCCAATTCAAGGAACAGTAAACTGATAAGACAATTAACAGAAAAATATAAAGAGCAAGGACCTTGATTAAAAAAAATTATCACAAACAATATTGTATTTTAAAGATTCCTCAGATGTAAGTTGAAGCGTATACACATTAAATGTGACCTTCACACTTATGTTAATTTACTTATCATAAGCATGTATAAGGATATAATTCTACACACATTAAAATTTAAAGCCTGCAGCTAACTTTAGCCACTTGGCAGGAGAAAATATTTCAAATGGGAAACATAAAACTGAAGACATGGGTATGTCTTGCAGTAGTAAAATCTTGGAGTGTTTCTCATTGATGGAAGAAATGTTTTGCGCAGACAAATTGATGCAGTTCTAATTGCTCTTCCTGCGTGAAACCATCACTGCCAAAGTATGATTCTGGATAACATTACTGAGATATTCTACAAGACTGCTGGAAAAGAAACAAAAATAATGAGAATGCAAGAATAGGAACTGGGAAGCCAAAAATCTATACATTTTTAAATTAATAGAAAATATTTTAGGGTTTTTATTTTTAAAGTGAAACTATTAACAGCAATATTAAATTAATAAGATTAATATATAAAAATACTCACTGAGTTAAAAAATGTTCTGAGGGTGTTAGTCATTTTGATATCAGGATTAGTAGGCTTTTTAAAAACTAGTAAATCTTCATGATACATCATAATTAAATTCCTAGCTTGCTCATTTTCCTCCTCCCTTCTGCCCTCTCCCTTTCCCAAAGGTCTTTTCCCATGGAGGCCACTTCCTGTGTCCTATCATGTCCTCTTTATCTTTATTTATATTTTGGTCCCTTCATGTAAGAGAAAACACAGTGGTGGTATCTTGATTAGCTTTGCATATCAAACGTGGTTAACATTTATATATATTTAATCATAACAACTGAAAACTGAAAATAAGACTAAAATTATAAAATATATTTAATAAGGTACAAAGTCTAACTATTATGCCCTGGTAGTTTTGTCCATGTGATGTTTCAAAGGGTAGGAAAAAATGGGCAAATATTAACATGCATAATACTTCATATGGGGGATATTCAAAAGGTAATTTCATTCTTTTCCATAATTACAGAGTTGTAATTAAGAGATTTAATGTATTAAAAATAACTTACATGATTCTTAGTAGAAATAAATTCAAGATTTATAATTCACAGACCCAGACCAGGATAAAACAAAACAGCTGTGCTGCATAGCATAATCCCTGCAGGAACATAAAATGCATAAATAAACATCAAGGATGCAAAAGCAATAAAAGCAAAGCACTGTAATTTTTTCTTTTTTTATTTAGGAATTTTTCTTAGCTCAGCGGATTAAAGCACCTGCAAGCAGGCGCCCGGGCCAGGGGTTCCACTGGGCCTGCCCCACAAGAGCTCCCCCTGGGGCGTGGTGAGACATCAATTGAGGCTGGGAGAGGTGGCGCACACCTGTAATCCCAGCTCTTGGGAGAATATAAAACAGGCAGATCACTATGAGTCTGATCTAATAGTGAGACCCGGAACACCCTGTAGACCCTTCCCAAAAAAATACCAAAAAAAAGGAATTTTTCTAAAAAACTCTTTTGGATTTATTTATTTATTTATTCATTCATTTAGTAGAGGGTCTCACTATCCTCAAACTTGTAGTCTCAGCCTTCCCAGCACCAAGATTTTAGACATGTGCCACCACACCGGATTTCAGTAGCGGGCTGGGTATGGGACTGGCATAGCATGTGGTACCCTGGATCGAACCCGGGTCCTTGTGCTTGCCAGGAAGGTGCTTAGATCACGAAGCTATCACTCCTGTTTTAATACTGTAAACTGTTTTATAAAAGATAAGCTCTCAAATTGACCTAAAATAAAATGAATCTATATTCTGTATAAAAGAGACACGAGAGCCAAGATGAAAAGTTGAAGCTTTGATGGGAACTTTCCACACAAGGCATTTTCTGAATTCTGAAGATGTTGAGGAGTTGAAAGACTTAGGCCAAAAACTTAGGCAAAGAAAAGAAAAGGTCTAATATTCTCAAGTTAATGTATGATATAAAAACTTAGTAGGAAGAAAGACCTAGACATAAGCAAGCCAGGAACAATTGTACTAAAGAAAGCTGAGCTTCCCCAAAATATGCCTTACAGAGTGAAGCCAAATGTTTGAGAAAGAGGAAGGTTGAGAGGGACCAATAAGAAAGGTGTTACTATTTGGAAATAGAAAGGACAGAGAATAAAGCAAAGTAATTGTTCTGTCTAGAGAGAGGTCTAGAGGACATTACATCCGTACAATTTAAAGATAATGTATTTTTCTTCTTTGAGACAGGGTTTTGCTAGGTAGTTCAGGGTGGGCTTGAATTCACTTTGTCACCCAGGATGGCCTCAAACTCAGAGCTGTCATAGCCTCCTTCTGCCTCAGCCTCAGAGTGCTGGGATTCCAGGTGTCCACTACCATGCCAGAAGTAATGATATTTTTTAAAAAAGAAAAGAGAGCGGGTTTAAATTAAAATGTTTACTTTTCACAATTTCAGGGCTTTTCTTAAGAGAATAAAAAATAGCAATGAAAACATTAGAAATTATAGATTTTCACTAAATAAAATCATAGGAATTCAACAATGGCTGTTGTACCTCATGTTGTGGTCTTCAAATTAGTTGTTCAGAGTGGTATGTTGATATAACAGCATCAGCAATGAAACAAGGAATTTATAAATTTTTATTAATAAATTTATAAATGTTGCTTAATCAAAATATCTAATGATAGAGCTCTGTATAGACAGAAATCACTTCAAATTAATTTTCAGAAATGATTATTCATTTGTGTCTGAAAATAGTTAAAAATGATCCAATAGAAAATAATGGTTACATATAAATATAGCTAATGATTAAGTTCGAAAACCAACAGAAAACATAGACAAAATAGGAGTACAAGACAACACAGTTAATCAGGGCACCCTATTAACCTCTGCAGTGAATAACAAGGCAGAATTTTTTAATCTGAAAGCTATAGCATTATTTAATAAAAAAAATTAGAACAAATCATTCTGGTAGAAGAGAGGAGGGCATCAGTGGAAGTTGTGTTGGTGTAAGAACAAAATCTTCCTCAACTCTTAGGAGTTGTCAATAGGTAAAGTGGATGTAGGATATAGAACATGACGATAATTCACAATAAAGCATCTCAAATATTAAAACCTGACCATGAAAGGATGTCTTTGATTAAACTGAAAAGTATTTTTCATTTTATGTACTAAAGCATGTTATAGGGCTTCTGACATTTGTTTGCTTATAAAAGGCACTTCTGAAATTATAACAAAAAGTCACAATTTTATAACACTCACATAAGTTGGTCTTGCTTTTATTTTATACCTCTGATCTACTTGTTTAATTTAAAGTCATTTGGTTTTTTGTAATTATTTGACTCTAATTTCACAGATTTATTTTACAAATATTTTCAATATCAAAAAGTTACTTTCAGTGCCAAATATGATCTTTTTTTGTATTTTAGGGAACGTCTACAGGACGTTCAGGGTCTCACTACTACATGGGACTCACAGTGATCCATGTGTTCACAGCCTCCCAAAAGCTGGGATTACAGGCATGTACCACCACGCCCTGTCTCAATCACCTTCTCAGCATACCCTGGGGGCGAGGCTAGCAGGGCAGGCCTGGCAGACTCAAACCCCCGGCCCCTGCACCTGCCAAATACGATTTAGATAAATTAATATACAGTTTATCTATTAGCTTTATGGGTTTCTCAACTTTTAATTTTACAAGCATAGAAGACATTTTATGAAAGATGAATTAGTAATCTTTCCTAAATTAAAGGTTTGATTGTGCTTACCATTAAAATACAATGAAAGATCTTACATTGATGGAGTGTAGAGAGAGTAATATAATTCCTATTAAATTCAATATTATTTGTGAGTTTTCCACATCCAATAGTTTGGATTGGATTATTTGGTAGTGTGGTCCAACCATGGTGTCACAATCCCTGACACCCAAGTGTAGGTTATGTGGCGAAAGTCATCCTATCCACAGTGAAACTCAGAAACATGAATGAACAGTGCTGTCAGGCAAGAATTCATCCTTTCCAATTCTGAAATTCATTTTTCTGTTTATTGTAGTTTAACTATTATTTTGATTGCACAAATTTAAGGAGTATTGTACAAATTTAAGAAGTGATAGTTCAATACATGAATACAGAGTATAATGAGCAAATTGGGGCAATTAATATTGTCATCTATGAATTTTTTTCCAATTTACCAATATCTGATAATTTATATGCATGTATGGTCTACAGAGTGATATTTCAGTAGTTGTATACAATATGTAGAGATCAATCAGGGTAACAAATGCTGTTTTTTTCATTTACTTTGTATTTGGAAACTCTGAGCTCCTATTCTGTAGGTATTCATAAAATAGGCAATAAGCAATTGTGAATTAGAATCCTTCAACTGCTCTGTAGAGCAGTAGAACACATCAGATCCATCTGTGTTTGGACACCTGTGACCAACCTCTCATTACGACCTCTTCCCTCAACTGTTCCCAGCCTCTCAATTACAGTGATGCATCAAACGCCTTGTTATCTTGCCATGCGTGTCTGGGAGAGCTCATGTGGAATTTGTCCTTCTGAAATTAACAACTTGAAGTTTTGTGCATTTGGCTGAAAACGATAGGTTTTAATTGTTGTTGTGGATGAATAATATCCCTTTGTGTATTTTATTAGTCAGTCTCCCATTTTGGGAAAAGACTACCCAAAACCTGATATTTAAAGGTGGAAGGGTTTATTTTGGCTCCAGGTTTCAAAATGCTCAATGGATAGTTGACTGTCTCCAAAGAAGAAATGCAAGGAAAAAATGCAAGGCATGACTAGACAGCCACTCAATCCATGCCAGCCAGGAAGGATGGGGGAAAGAAAGGAGGGGGGACAGTAATGTCTGATTCAGATCACAGCCTCTGACATCCACTTTTTCCAAGGTCCTCATCTCCTAACAACACGTTTGATTATTAACCTAACAATGAATTAATCGACTGATGAGTGTAGCACTTAACTTGCAAAATCCTCATCTCTGAACACATATTTTGGGAGACATTTTAGATCAAAACCAGAATACGGACATGCACCACAATGCAGCATGTTCTTCTGATACTGGGCATATAGTTTGATTCTGTATTTCCAACTTGAAGAATTAGCATACTATTTTCCACAGGCATACTGATTTATATTCCCAGCAATGGTGTGAGAGTTCCTTTTGCCACATCCTCACCAGTTTTTGTTAATTTTATCTTTTTGATCAAAGCCATTCTAACTAAACTGAGCTCTCTCACTGTAGTTTTGAGTTTTGGGTTTTTTTTTT
>NDGN011270540.1:0-13331 GCA_002564285.1 Tympanoctomys barrerae | reverse complement strand
GCGCGCCCCGCCCCTCCCGCCCCTCCTCTCGGCCCCGGCGCCGGGTCGGCCCCGCCGAGGCGCAGTCCCCGGGCGCGACACCGACAGCTGTGCTCCCCCTCGCGGCCCAGCCCCTGGGTCCCCATGGCTGCGTCCCCGGCGGGCGGGCGGGCGGGCGGGCGCGGCGGGAACTGCCGAAGCTCCGTGCCCTCTCCGCAGACGCCGCTGCCAAGACTGGGCCGCGGCAGAGAAAGGCCACGAGGCTCGCAGCCCGGGGTTGCCTGACTAGGCCAGTCGCCGGTAAAGGGCAGCTTCTGTGGGCGGAAATGGGGGCGCAATGGGAAACCACACGTAAAACTCTGGCACTTAGTAGGTGCTCCGTACAAAATAATAATTACATCGTTAAACATGGGGGCGGGGACCAGAGGCCACGTATTGGAACAAAAAGGTTTTAATCTGAACTATCCCGCCACACCAGAGAATGATCACTCAGGTTTCATGAATAACACTCACCATTTACAAATCCTCCCCTCCTCCCAAGTCCTCAAATCATCGGACATCTGTACACCTCGCATCCACAAAATAGGAGCCTGTTGGTTCCCTTGGCAACCATCAAACACAGAGAATAAAAGTAATGCCAAAGCTTCACTCTATGGGCAGCAGCGGTTCCATCTATCATCACTGCGTCCCCCGGAGCCCGGCGCAGTGGAGAAGGCGCGGTGCCCACAGACCCGGCCCTCTGCCTCCCTCTGAGCGTCCACTCACCCGAAACACACCAGCTGCCCCTCTGGCCGGCCGCTGGGGGCCCCGCTGAGGAACAGTGGCCTCCTCACTCGCTATCCTGACCACAGTGGCCAGGACAAGGCACCAGGCACGCAGGGGGGTGAGGAAACTGGCTGAAAACATCTGAGGTTTTAATTCCACACCTGCAGTTTGGGGGTAGGGAGTCTCTCCTGGTGCACAAGAAAAGCTGCTTCAATTTCCCCAGCTCAAGCAAGACGCAGACAGCAACCGGGAGGGGCCAGGAGAGATGGCACCCAGGAGGGGTTGGAGAGCAGCCTTTGGCTCCCTAGTTCCTTGGTATGCCACTGTTACCTGGCGCTTTGCTGGGAGAGAAGGAGCAGGCTTGGGTGGGAGAGCTGTACTCCACCTACAAAGGGCATCTGCGTTGAAGGAATGATGTTCACTCCTCACCTCTTGAAAGTTGCATATCCACCACTGGTGGATTTCATGGCGCTCTTGCGAAACCTCTCAAGCCCTCACCTCCTTAATAAAATTAATTTTGGAAATAAATGGCTTTCTTTCTCTAGCCTCATCCTTTCCCAAACTGATAGCACCATAAAGTATGAGGTGTTTTCCTACAATAGGTAAGGGTGACTTTTCTCTACTCCAGACAAATGAGAAGAAAAGGCACCTCAGGAGGTGTAACTTTGGAGACAGAGTTTTCCATAGGCTGATGAGGTGTCCCCAAAACCAGACAAGGCCCTTAAGCTAGGGGGCATTCATTCTAAATCTGTTTCTGTAATACCAGGATAGCTCAGAGGCAAACATTACATTTTCTAGAAAAGATATTAAAATGTTGTTTCTTTTGGAGCAATCAAAATGGATGGCTCTAATAAGATCAGGGAGAAATTGCCAGATCTCTGGCTAGGCCCCTTACAGGATAAACTGAGATGTCAAATGTATAGGCAGCTTAGCTGACCAATTGAAATAGCCAGGGCACTTGTATCAGTCAGCATTCCCGATGCTCACCATGTTATCAAAACTTATCAGAGGTTAGGCCTCCGATGACGGCCTGGGCCAGATCTGCATGTGCTCCTGTATCCTGATTATTGTAATTGGGAGGAACCACTTAAGCCAATAGCCAAGTGTGCAGAGAATCAATAGGATGCAGCTGTCATGTTCAGGCCTGCTCACCCTGCTCCAGTCCACCTCTACTCACTCTGCTACATGTCTCAACCTCTCTCCAGAGACGGGAGTCAGGTCCACTCTGACTAGGTCCCAGATTGCTGTTTCCCCTGCTTTCTGGAAGGCATGGATCAATGTCAAAATGGCAGGGGAATAGGTATGGTATAACATCAGAAGTAGAAAAAGGGGTGAAAGAAAAAATCTGGAGAATCAACTTATTAGATGGATGAATCTTGGCCAAGGAATCGACTTTCAAGAATTAGGAAAGGGTGTGTGTGTGTGTGTGTGTGTATATATGTGTGGTGTTACTGGGGATCCAACCTAGGGCTTCGCAACATGCTAGGTAAGTGTCCTAACCTCTGAACTATACTGATTACCAGTCAAGGTCTGGAAGCCACCATTTCTGTTACAGTCAGTGGTTTAAAACAGTAAATACTCATGGCTTCTGAAATTCACCTTCAGCCTCTGAACCAGATCTAAGGAGAGCAAGCCCAGAAAGCGGGCACAGTAACAAGAAGACAGCAAGACTGCAGGCTCAATGGTCTTTTCAGTGTTGGATTTATTACTTTAGAAGCCTTTCAAATATGTGACCAAATGCCTAGCCAAGTTTGTGATGAATCAACTAAAAGAATTTTAAAGCTAAATTAAAATAGCATCATCGTAAGATTAAAATAATTAAATTAAAATATGGAGTATCTAAATTAAAATAAGCTATCTTACTGAAGATAAAGATGAACTAGATTTTAAAAGCAATAGAAGTTCTAAATTAGTCAAAATGGCCAAATTGAACAGCTTGAAATGTGAATTCTTATGTAATTTGTAACATAAATGACCACACTTACACTAAATGTATTTTGGGGAAAATATTCCTTAAAAATTCTAACCTCAGGGTGACAACAAGGGGATCAATGTGATGCAAAATATCTGATATGCATTGAAACCCAATTAAATTCTGGGCTCCTGTTGGGTATTTTATACAAAAAACATTTATTAATTTCTTTGTGTTTCCCTTTAGAAATATAATGAACTTCAAGCACTCCATGGAGTGCATGCTGGATGATTTGTACAGTGGGTTAAAGGAAGGGGAAGTCTACAGAAATCTCTTCAAGCTTTCCATTGCAAGTTATGGAGTAGTTGGACAGAAGCACTGAAGGGGAGCGATAACATGTAAGTTTGTTCCCTTGTTAGCCTTGGGAAGGATGTCACTTCAGTGGCTTATTTCTGGGACTCTAGGAGGCTCAATTCTTTTTCAAGTCTGAAGGCCTCCAATCCCTGAAAAACCTGTTTCCAATTGTTCTTCAGGTTGATGTTATAAGCTGGAACTCTGGAATGAACATCTGATTGACATTATGTCACGTCTAGCCCAAAGATGTAGCAAATCTTTTCACTCTCTGTGCCTCAGTTTCTTCACCTATAGAAGATAACAACAACACCTATCTTCACAGGACCATTGGTAGTAATTATGCCTAACAGTACATGGGATATAGGTGTGGGGGGGGGTTGTGATTCAGGATTACAGCTTTTGATTACTGTGGATACACACACACACACACACACACACACACACACACACATGCATATTTTGGTAGGGCCACAATGTCTGTAGTCATGCCCTCTATTGGACTGTCTTAATGGAGATAACTATAATAAGAATGGAAATTGCCAGGTGTAGTGGCGCTTGCCTGTAATTCCAGCACTTGGGAGACTGAGGTAGTAGGATTGCCACCAGCTCAAGGCCAGCTATACTAAAAGTGAGCTTAAGGCCAGACTGAAATACATAATGAGACCCTATCCCCCTCTAAAACAAAACAAATGAAAAAGAAAATAACTGCATGGACATCAAAAAAGATAAGGATCCTCCCAAGCCTTGTACCACCTCCATAGAAAATGATGTTTACATAGGCACTAGCGCAAAACGTGGGATAGCCTGAGTCCCATACTAGGGGTGGAGGGATGGTGCTTCCCAATGGATTGATTAGAAAATCTGATCCTAAGTCAGGCACAGTGTTGTCAGAGCTTGCCAGGCTTCAGGACGTGATCAACTTCCTCACAGTGAGGCTTTGACCTCTTAAACACAGATTAGCAGGCAATCCCAATTATATCATATCGACATGTTAAGTGTAATTTCATTTTAAAAGGCCTACCTTATTTTGCCTACAACTACAAAAAATGGATTCTCACTGGTACATAGTCTTGTTTTGTTTTTTTCCTCTTTTCTCCATGTGGACTATCCACCACCTCAATCTGGTTTCAGATTTGACAGAATGAGAACGATGCCTCAGTGGCCTTGTTCACACCTCAGCCATGGCAGCAGCAGTGTACGCAACAGATACGGATCGAGAGTCAGGGCCTAGCACCTCCTAGCAATCAGCGAGGACGTGATCTTAGTGTATTGCTGTGCCCAGCCTCTTTCTGAGTCCCCCCGATCACGGAATCTGCTCACACCCTGTGTGCCCAACATGGTAGTAAGAGGCCCAGCTCAGTGGATACACGAGACGGAATGAACAGGGAGCTGAGATGTCTGCAGCGCCCTAGTAAAGCCTGTAGTGTGCGTGTGACTGGCAAGGTGCAGGGATGCAGGGCATAAGACCACGGCCTGGAGCCCAGAAGGGCATCCACTGTCTCGGGCTCTCACTGCTCCTACTTGTGGCAGGCAGCCAGGAGCTGCGGTGTGGGCAGCTCAAATCCACAGGAAGTAGGGATGCCCCTGTCAGTGAGGCCATCAGGCTTTGTGCTTCTGCCACTTCCTGACACTCCATTCAGTGCCAGGGATCACAATTCTTCCTGGGTCCTGGGGATTTCTCCGGTGTGGGCCAATTCCCTTTAGACTGTGGGCCTGGATTTCCTCCTTCAGTAATGCCAGCCCGGTCACTCACATGGAGCCCCAAATCCCTCTGCCCAGATCCCCATCCTTTCTGAAAGGGTGATTTTTAAAACAGGAGCTTCATTACTTATCACGCTGGAAGGAGGCTGCCATCGCTCATGTTCTCATGTTGTAAAGCAAAGCCTCTACTATTATACGCCTGTGTCGCTACCATTGATCACGGGCCTGCAACAAGAGGGAAGTAAATAAGCTGAGCCGAGTTGGTTTATGATGCACACTACTGAGACGCAGGGGGGAATAAATATTTTCCAAGTGTAGAAGTCAAGAAAAAGAATTTTACTTTCAAACTTCGGAGTGTACTATAAACTACAAAAGGGGAAAAGTATAAGCAAGAAGACATACTATATATCTTTCTTAACCACCAAATCTACATTAAAATATTAACATTCAAAATTTGACAACCCCACAAAGAAAGGGAGTGAAAAATAGAAATGAATTCAATTCTACTCTTGTTACCCACCTGGCTGTGGGAACCTCATGTGGTTCTTCACAGAAGGGCATATGATGTGAACTATGAGGCCTCACTACGCCCCCCGGCGTGTCTTTCTGGGTTCCCCTGTCCTTTGTGCACTCCTCTATCACACTATGTGACGCTGATGCTGATGGTTTGGTTCACAAGGCGCTTGATGCGGAGTCCCTGCTTCTATGAGCACTGTAATGCTCCAGGTATTCGTCCTGCCTCAGTTACCCTCTGCTCCTCAATATCTACCTGGTTTCCCCCATTCCACATGGAGATGGGGACAGAGCGGGGGTGGAAAAGGTGACTGGTGATTACAACAGTGTCTGAACGGGCTAAAAGATGATGGGTCAATGAAAATGAGATGTGTAAATAATTCACTAAGATGATATATGAAGCATTTTATTAGGTTGTCTTTGTCTACAGTATCTCAGCATCTAATTCTCGAGCAAGTTTATCGGATTTTAAAGTTCATGGTTCTGGTCTGGTGCTTAGGAGAGTGAAGCTAGCCGAGTATATGTTTGAACTTGGACTGTATCAAGGTAGCTGGTTGATCTTTTGAGTAGTTACAAAACTTTGTAAAGCCTCATTTTGCCTGAAACATGGAGCTTGTAACAGCTTTTCACTCTCACAGAATATCGCGCAAGCACTAAATCAAGTAACACACAGCACAACGCAAGGCACAATGTTCAACACATAGCAACCTACTCGACAAAGAATTTTTCCTCTGCTCTTTTGCCAGCATACCTGACATGAAGGGCCACTAAACTGGGGCCAACTATTTCCATGTTTAGGGGACATGTGAGAGGTTGTTAATGGTGGTTAAAAGTTCAGCCACTAATGAAAGAACCAAGGGCTTTAAATCCTAGCTCATCTTCCACTTTCGCAAACTACTCAAGTGGGGGTGGACAGATGGGTTTGATATCTCTAGATCTGTTTCTTTATCTGTGAAACAGGGTAATAACAATACCTAGTTGGTGGCAACTGTTGTGTGGGTTTAATAAGTTAATATATGTCTAGCGCTTAGACATATATGCCCTATCTTCATCAGCAGTTACAAGTTACCTAGCAGTAGGTTTACTTGCAGTAAGACTGATTTAAAAGCAACCCCACTTAGCTTTATCAATGGAGTTTGTCAGGCACCCACCCTTTAGGGGACAGCAAAAAGGACCTGTCTGACAATGTGAGAGAGGTGGCCTTCCCATGCTCTCTGTTGGATGACTGAGGCCAACCGAAGGAGGATGGGGAGCTTGCCATGAGCGAGGGAGGAAAAGAGGGAGGGCTGTCAGGTGGGATGGGGCTGGGCTGCTGCTCACTCAGGGGGCAGGAGCTGGCAGTGCTCCTCCCAGGCATGGTATGGCTCTTGGGGTGTTGGCTCAGCAGGGAAGAGAGTCCCTGCAGGTGCTGGTAAGCTGTGTGGTCCAACAGATGTGCCATCCGAAGCCACAGCTATGGAAAACTTGAGGGTTCTGGGCATTTGCTCCTGGTTTATTGTTTTTGAAAATTATGCTAAAATGCACTTAAATTGCATTTACCCCCTTCAGATTAAAATTTCTTTTTCTACAATTCCAGTGAGAAAGATATTCTTGAGTAGCATATCAATATTGAAAGAGATATCACCTTGTCTGAGCACCTCGACCATGTTTACCATTAAAGACACCACACCATATACCTAGTTACATTTTCACTTAAGTTTTTCAACTGAGGATAAACTTTATCTGTATCTAAATTAAGGACCCAAATTTGTAGCTTTGGTTACTCTCAGGGAGTTGCTACTCTAGGACTGTTGCTAGTGTATGACCGGGTCAAAGTTGAAATAGGGTCCTAATCACTTGTTCAGTTCCTTGAAACAGAAAGAAGGCAAACCAACCAACACACCAGCAAAACCTAGGCCACGAGAAGGGCGCGTGCCATAAATTATGTGTGATGGTACCATTTACTGATGCTAAAACTCAGTGTAGGATTGAAAACATTCTGCCATATGTGCCTATACTAACATACTTTTTCCAAAACTATTTACAGTTATGACATCATTTGCCCTATGTGAATCTTGTGAGGCACATACTATGAGGCTAATGTTGCTGTATTCTCCTTATTTCAGACAAAGGGATTGATACAAAACATAAGAAATCCTGGGTCACAGAGAAGTCACTTACAGAATGATTTTACCAACTATGCCCAGCACCTTTTTGGTTAGAACCTAACTACCAGGGCTGGGGAGATAGCTCAGCAGTCTAAATGCCTTCCTGACAAGCACAAGGACTCAAGTTTGATCCCCTGTACTGACTGCATGGTGCGCTGGCCCCCAGAACCCTCAGTGTGCTGTGCTGGCCCCGGAACTGGGCATGGTGGCACACAGCTGTAAATCCCAGTGCTGGGGAAGCTGAGACAGGAGGATCACTATGAGTCTGAGCTACATAGTACATAGTAAGACCTTGTGTCAAATAAATAAATAAATAAATAAATAAATAAATAAAATAAAACCTCACTCCGATCTCCACTGTTGGGTAACCTTTGGTTTATCACTCCATTGGCCACATTTGTTCTGCTGTCTAATGTCTAGAGAGATTTCAGGATCTAAGAGCTGTCTCTACACCATGTAAATAACACCAGGGCTGAAAGAGCACCAACATCCTGCAGAATGGCAGCCAGCGGTGCTTTGATCCACCTTCCACTGCACAAACTTTCCTCCAAGGTTTTACTATCTTTTTCTGGAAACATTTATCTGAAAGCAATCATCTTTAGGGTATTACTCATTTTCTTCCTGTGCTTGTTCTAATAGACATTAGTCTAATAAGGTTTTCATTTAAAGCCTCATTATCTAATATCTTGATCCTAAACATTCATTTTCCAGAGTTCTCATTGGACAAAAAATAAGACATATGCTTCCAGTAGTTTGGGGAATCATATAGCTAAACAGTATTCTGTGTTTTCACTCTTGTTCAGGCCTTAGTTTTTCTCTTGTCTCTTCCATGCTATTAAAATGGAGCAGGAAACTCTAAAATGGCCACCAGCCTCCATCCGGAGGGCTTCATGGCTCAAAGAAGATACTTTGCAAATCATCAACTGCTCTACAAGTGCCAGCTCTTCTGCTCATAGGCCACTGCCATAAGTCGGGGCAACCCTGTGGGCTTACAGAGACCTGCCAGCTCCTCTCTGGCCTTAGATAATTTCCGTTTGCTGATGATGGCTGTAAATTAGACTAAAACTTTTTTCTGCTTCAAACTGGCTTTTCTTGAAGGTTCCCTGAGAGAAATACAGCCAAGACAATATAGGATATGTGCCTATGTCACCCCTACACACTGCCATTCCTTTAGGCGTACACATTCACTCTGTGGTAACAAGACTGTGCTGTGGAGAGTAGTCTGTGGATTCAGTCACTCGAGGGCCGGACTATGATGTGGTCACACACACACACACACACACACACACACACACCTCACCTCTGCCACTGTCACTCCCCTTGGCATCTTGTATGGTATTCTCGTGGCTTCACATATAGAAGACAGCATCAATAAACTGGTCAGATCAACAAGTTAATGAGCAAACAACTAGATCTCTGCCAACTAAAATAGAAATGAATGATGGCATTATTTCAAACATAAACTAAACTAAACTGTAAAGTCATTGCCACCAGCTTTTGGATTTCATAGAATACAGGAACCTACAAAGCTAAGAACTGGGAACAGATAAGTTCTCTTGAAAATGATAGCAACTGAAATACCACATCAACCATTGTGGTCACTAGTCTCTAAATACAGCCCCTGACAATGCTTCCTGTGTACGCTATTCTCCCAGGAACCTATGTGCTGGCCTCTAGGCTGGATCTGTGACTTTTGGCCAACAGAATAGGGAGGACATAGTATTCTGAAACCTCAGAGCTCAGGTAGTAAGAATGCTTGGCAACTTCTGTTTCCTTGCGCTTGGAATCCATGTTGTACGGAAGCCCAAGCAGCCCGGAGAGGCAAGCAGGCCTCAGGCCCAAAGACCTGGCTGAATTCCCAGTTGACAGCCTGCTAACAGAAGCTATCTTGGGTGTGGCTTCGGTAGATCCAGCTGAGGTCACTTTCTGTAAACCTGGGGGAACAAGGAGGAGTCCTTTCCGTATAGCTCAGTCTATAGTGTAACACTGTAAACACACAACTGCTATTAAATCTGTGCTTGGTTACAAAGCAATCCAAACTGAAGCAACCATCTGGGTCTGCAACAATGAGACAAGGGGAGAAGACGAGCAGCGAGCAGCGAGCAGCGACAGGAAGGAAGGCATCCAGGTTGCCTGGAAGTCCTGCCAATGGAAAGACCACTACAAAAGGATGAGTAACAGCCGCAGCAACAATAAAAAATCCTGATGTCAGGTCGGCTAAGTCACTTAACACTTCCTCAACTGAAATAAGAAAAATCTTTGCTAAAATAAGAGAAAGTTTTCTATTTGACAAAGCAGAGGAAATACAACGATATTAATGAAAGAATAAATCTGGTTTCCCACTTTTCTTTTGGAGGCTGGAAATGTTTGCAAAACTAAAAAGTCTTTGGTAAAATCCCTTCTTTTATCCAAAACAGATTGCAATTGTAAGCCCGGCCCCATAAACTGCAGGTTCAAAGGAACCTGAAACTGAATTAGCATAAAATCTGGAGTTCTCATTTCCACCAAATGCGCAGCTGCCATCTGACAGCCATTCTATGATTTTGCTTTCAAACAGAAACTGAAAGTAGCTGAGGTGGCACAGGCCATGGGCCCTATGCTTCCATTCCTCATTTCTTTCCAGGCACTTGTCTCAGATTCTGCAGAATCTGAGTCCTACCCAAAGTCCTAAACCTTTAGTTACCAAAGGAAGATATCTCTGGGAACCATGTGGCCACTCACCTAGCAAGACTTGTGAGGGGATGCGCCCTAAAGCCATGTTCTAAAGTACATTCATGAAGGAGGAGGAGGAGCAGGAGGAAAAAGAGGAGGAGGAGAAGGAGGAAAAGGAAGAGAAGGCAGAGGAGGAGGAGGAGGAGGAAGAAGAGGAGGAAGAGGAAGAGGAAAAGAAGGCAGAGGAGGAGGAGGAAGAAGAGGCGGGGAGAGCGGAGGAGGAGATAGAAGAGAAGGGGGAAGAGGAGGAAGAGGAGGAGGAGGAAAGAAGGAGGAGAAAGAGGAGGAAGGAGGAGGAGGAGAAGAAGGAGAAGAAGAAGGAGAAGAGCTACTGAGACTGAATCTGTTGGGAATACATTGGTCAGAGGACAGCGAACACCTTTCATCCTTTCCTAGATTTTTGCATTACAAATGCCAATACCCACCCTGGGATACACTAAAATTTAAACACCAGCGAGTATGTTGATTCACTGAATACTACCTCAGTTTTTCCTCAGGTCTTGACAGCCCTAAGCAAGTACATTTAATTCTCTCAAAGCAAAGGGAGCTGCTTTGCCTACTGTTGAAATATCACCCCCTCTGGGACGAAAAGTTACACTTCTCTGTATAGAAAAGGACAAAAAATTGATAATAGGTAGCTGATGTCCCTGAGCAGTAGAAGCACTGGAAGAGGATTTTCTCACTCCCAGTAGTGAGTGAGAACTACCCAGAGCCATCCCAAACCTCCTCCTCTGAGTCCTCATATAATGGACTGAATGAACCCAAGTGACAGCTGGTGGGGGCGGCCTCAATAGCACATGAAAAGCAGGCTGCAGCCCCACAGGGAGACACAGCCTTCTCCTCCCCTTCATGAACGCTTCCTGCGGGGCCTGCCTGATTCTCCCACCCACCATGCCCCACCCAGGCCATCTGCTCCCCAACTAAGGCACTGATGTTAAGTTAACGTCAGGCACTCAGGCGAGACATGGGGAGGGGCCTGTGCCATCCAGTATGGGAGGCTGCCTCTCCCTTGGGAATTTCAGGAAACTCACAAGGAGTCGGAACTCCCCTTGCTTTCACTGGGGTTTGTACCTCCTTTGAAGTTCCTCTACTGTTCATGTACAACTTTTCATATTCTCCAGGAGACAAAAAAAAAAAAAAAAAATACAGCGAGCATCTGGTATTTACACAGAATCTTAGAGGGAGTTGATGGATTTAATTAAAAGTGTTAGTAAAACAGGAAAATTGTAGCCAGGCTTTCAAATAGCCACTCGCCTATAACTAACAAGACTTTTCTTTGTGCCACTGGTAAGGAATGCTACTTATTTTCCTGCCAATGCATTTTCTTGGGGGAAGAAAAAGGTTTGTAAAAATACAGTAGCTGGCTGATAGCTTTTATTTTAATTTATGATGTTGTCCATCGTATACAAAGATCAAGCTGCAAACTGTACTCCACCAGGCAGTGTGTTTTGGGTTGCTTTTCCACTAGCAAGGTGGCGGTGGGTTTTCTCTCGGCTACCTGTGCTCAGTGTGCTGACAACATGCATTTGCGACATGACTGGCTAACTTTAAGGTGCAGCACGAGGCCAGAAAGATGAATGCAAATAACTGGCCTGTACAGCGATTACAGAACTGACCCACTCTCCTTAGCAGCTAACTCGGGAGCATTTTAAAAATTGTTTTCATTACTATTGTAGACCATCCCAAAGAAGATGAGGGCCTGAAGGAGGAACCGACTGCATTAGCGAGGTCAAGAGATGGGGGTTCTAGAACAGGTCCAGTGCCCACTAGTTGTGATTTTTGGTGAGTCATTTACTTCATCTTTCCATCACCATTAAAACGCATCTGGGCTGGACTCTCTCTAGCTCATGACATCTTGTGACATTCTGTGATACAGTACTTAGTTTATACACAAAGAATGTTCTCTGTGCTGCAAAAGAAATATTTTCCCCTTTCCATTTTCTTGATGTTTATGTGATCAATTTCTAAGAAGGGCATCCTGTTCAATTCACCTTTTCTGCCCCCGCCTGCTGCCCAGCTTGCTTGGAATTTCCTAGTAAATCAGAGACGTGTCAGAGGCATGTGGCGGTTTGCATTTAATCTTTCCAACTGGCGAGTGCAGTTCAGCTTCCTCATCACAACCGTCAAGGCCCAAGTGCGTCTCTTGGGCTCCACAGCGCTGTCACTTGGTACTACAGGCCCATTAAACACATTTGTCAGCTTTGCGCTTTAAAAACAAAACTAAAAGGGTAAACGTGTCATCACGCACTCTTTAATCTGAAAACCACAAGGGAAGGACTTCAGAAAGAAAGAAAGAAAGAAAAAAAAAAACATGCATACCCTCCCTGAATCCACACAAGACAGCACACTGTTAAATTCTAAGCCGAGCTTTGTCTTTGTAGGCCAATCCTAGCCAAGGAAATGTGCAGACCACATTGGGAACCGACTCAGTCATTCCTGACTTCTTGACAATCAAATAAAACAATAAATAGCCTGAACTGCGCTTGAAGGGAGAAGACCACATGTATTTCCTCTCAGGATTTTTTTCCCCCAACATGAAAGTTTGGCTTGAAAAGAGCTTATTGTACAGACACATGTGGCCTCAATAGGCTAGATCTTTAACTGATGAGACGGATTCCAGATTCAAGCACACAATATCAGGATTTAAACCCCTAGAATTCGGTAATGGAAAGTTTGGGTCATATTAAGGGCTGTCGGATCCAGGGAGAAGATTTAGTCTTAAATTAGCCTCTTGAGAAGGTTGAGCATCCCCTAAGAAGCACCATATGTCTCCAATTGTACCTCTTTCCTTCTCCTCTTGGCGCTCCCCCCTTTGACAGACCAGAAAATTCCTGGCTGCAGACCCTTTTCCTGTGTGTTGATGGTTGATTCTTATTTGCAGGATGACTGGCTTCTTTCGTGTTGTTTATCTGTTAACGTTTTCTTCCAACTTTGTAATTTGCAAAATCTCCAACTTAATAGGAAAGACTAAAGACGGCATGGCTGATACCCATAGCCTTTCACTCACAGTCCTCACTTGGTAGCATTCTGTGACTTTTCCTTGAAACTGTAACCATTAGCCTTGAACTGCATCCATTCCCTATCCACCCACTCAGTGTTCGTATGGGAGATAGGCGAATGCTCTCAACTTCCCTTCTAGCATTTTCCTTGCGATTGCCAACCTGATGGGTCAGCATTCTCAAGACTTGGCCTGGGACTGATTTTTTATATATATATATATATTTATTTATTTATTTATTTTGTGTGTG
>NDGN011270489.1:0-10445 GCA_002564285.1 Tympanoctomys barrerae | reverse complement strand
AAGGGCCCTGAAACACAGACACTGAGGAACAACACTGCATGCTGGCTATTCTGTCTGGAGCAGTTCTACCCTGCTTTGCAAAGAAGAACTAAGAAAGACCCTTGGTGAAGGATGAAACATTGGTCCCAGTTATTCACAGACCTCTCCCACTGTGCCATGATTTGGCCAAGGAATATCAGTGGACATCACAACAGCAGAGAATTGAAATGAGACTATGGGGCTGGGCTTGCCTTCTTAGGTTGCTGTAACAGCCGCAAGAAGGACCTTCCATTCTATCTCATCTGGGCCTCAGAACAAGTGGATCCAAGACTTCAGCTGACCAGTACACAGAAGCAGAACTGCCCTAGGCAGTCCACAGGCATGTGAGCCAGAAACAAATGCTAACTGATGCATGCGTGATGTGGTTGCTTGTCATTCAGTGTTATCACTGAAGTAGCTGACTGGTACACCTTTGTCTAGGGCAGGTGGTAAGATTAATGTATATAAATCATGTGAGCAAAAATTAAATCCCAAGGACACATCACCATCAATGAACAATTCTCTTCTAATCCCTAGAGAAATATGTTTAGCCTGATAAACTAATTGCATCTTCCTGTTTAATGACATTCAGGGGCTTCCTATTGTTTTCAGAACAAAAACCAAACATAACAGAGCAAATGCACCCTGTTTAAGTTGTCCTCCATGACCAGCCTTCTACCTTTGCCACAATGTACATTACTGGCCATGATTCTTTCAATACACCCACCTCTCTCATGCTCCAGGCTGCTGTATGACTTGTTCCCTCTTCCCACAATCCCCTTCCCCTTTGGCTGCCTGCAGAACCCAATGTTCATTCTCCAAGGGCTCACCCAGCTTTTGAGATAAGGAAACACATGCTAACACTGCACCTGCAGCCAGCCTCCCCCAGCATCCCAGCCCCTCCATGGGTCCTCCAGGCCTACAGTCCCTGCTGGGGCAAGGAATGCATCCCTACCAGGCCTGTTTATTGTATTTTCCTGAAGCCTGGCACAGACCACCAACCTGCCCGGGCTCCAGCAGAGACCATGGAATCTTGCCTTTATCCGCTGTCCTAGTGAGCACAGCTATGCGCTCACCATCTCCTGGGTCCCTTCCCTGATGTCCACCTGGCCAGGCAGTCCCTTATCCACAAACAGATGAAGGGAGATGTTGGGGATAGAAACTCCCATGTACACCAGGCACTCTGCCACCCTGGATTGAGAGGAAGAACCATGGCAACTTACCCGGATGCAGCGCACCTGGTACCTCTTCAGACTGGCCAGAGGCAGATGTTGTTGAGGACAGGTGAGGACGTGGGGAAGGCAGGGCTCTCCCAGGCTGCTGGTGGGTGAGCAGGTGGTGCAGCCACTCTGAATTTCGGGCGTTTGCACTAAACCTGAATAACACCCCTGGGCTAGGACTTGGTGGCTTTGGAGAATTGAACACCAATGTGCATGGAAACACAGGCAGAAGGACACACATTCCAGTATCACTTCCAGTAGCAAAGAGAAATTGGAAACAACCTACAGGTCTATTAATAGAGTAGGTTTAAAAAAAAAAACTATAGAGAACAGCAGTTAAAAGAAATGAACTCAAATTGCCAGTTTGGACACAGGCCTACAAATCACATTGTCAAGTGAAATAAAACAAGTTGCAGAAGGATACGAATAACATAATGCCATTTATGAAAGGGGAAACACACCCAGGGATATCATTATGTCCTAGGGGTATATGAGTGCATGGGAAAGCTTTCCTTTGGGGCCTGAATGCATCAAACTCATTATAGAGGATACCACTGCGAAGAAGAGAAGGGATTAGGAGATGGAAAGATGGAGACCTGAGATTTATCTATTGTATTCTCAGTGTTTTCATGGGCAATGGGGCACTGTAGTCATATGATAGCTGTGCAGTTTGGGGCAACTATGATAATGTTAACTGTGGAAATGAGCGAGCTTTTATTTTTGACTTGACACTCTTCTGTATACTTTAAGTTTTATTTTAAAATTGGCCAGAGGAATTGTTCAACCAGCTATTGAGTGTCCACTGGGTGCCTCGCCATAGCAAAGGCTGTGAACATGAAAAACTCCTTTGATGACAGAAGAGAGCAGTGCCGGGGGGGAGGGAGGGCGAGGAGGGGAAGGCACAGAACGGGCGCCAAGTCCCGTGATGACTAAAGGCGTGTTCATTAGCAACCAGGCTGCTATCCAGGAAAATCGCCACCCAGTGGAAAATGTATTTTCCATTTTAATAGTGATGGAGACTAATCAAAACTAGCTTCAACTCTGAAGTGTATTAAGGACCCAATTAATAACTTTGATTCAAGCAATTACTTAAAATTGGAATTTGCTAAGCGAGGAGAATGAGGCATTCATTAGTGCAGTGATGCATGTTACCTGGCAGGAGTAGGGAGACCTGGAGTGGAGAGAGATGCGGGGTAGAGGTGAGCCACTCTTCCTCTTTCTGAGAGGTGTGAAGGCTACTCGTAGCCCACCAGCCACCAGCAGGGGCCATGTCTAATCTAAACACATGGCTTTTCATCATGTAGCCCAGGCTTATTTTATGTTGGCCCATGTCTTTAATTTTAAAGACTTGAACAATATACTGGTTTGTATTCCTCCCAAAGACACAAGCTGAAGTGCAAGGGCTGAGGCAAAGAAGGAGGCAAGTGACACTGAGACGGGAGACACCCAGGGTGACAAGGCAGGCAGAAGGATGCCTCCAAAGATAACCACATCCTAGTCCCTAGAGACTGTGAACACACTCCCTCACATGGAGAAAGGGAATTGAAATTGTCAACAGACTCGTGGTTGCTAATCAGCTGGTCTTCAGATGGGAACACTACTCTCAGTTAGGCAGTAGGGACCAATGTTGTCATACTGGAGTTTACCTGAGGAAGAGAGAAGAATTGAGAGTTAAAGATGTGACATAAGAAAAACTCTGCTGCTGGAGACAGAAGAGGAAACCACAAGCCAAGAAGTGCAGGCAGTTTCAAAAGGCCAGAGAAGGCAAAGAAATATGGTCTCTCCCTCCCCCAGAGTCTCCTGAGTGGCCTTGAACTTGGCTCAGCAAGCCCTGTTGCAGACTTCTGACCTCAACAACTACAAAGGAATCATTGATGTTAAGCCACTAAGCCTGACAGAGTATATTACAGAAGCAATAGGGAGCAAATTCCAGCCAGTTGAAAAAAGTGCAGGGTATGCTACAAAACCCATGTAGAGTTAGTCCAGCCTAGGTGGGAGGGCCTAGAGTATGTGGATACCTCAGTCACTGGTGGAAGTGACCTGCTGCGGGTCTGAGAAAGGATGACAGGTAGCCTTCCATAGCCCCAGCAAAACTGTCACCATGGGCAGTGGTCACTCAGGGTCACTAAATGGCAGGGTCGGGAGAGGACAGAAACCCACTGCTGAGAGTCTGCAGTGTCCCTGGTGCCACACTGCATGTCCTTCTAGGCACTGTTTCACCTCTACCTTGAAGCAACTTCTGGGCCAAGGTAGGAGTAACTTCATTCATCCTAGGCAGTGAAACGAAAGGCCAACGAGATTAAGTGAACTCCCCAGTCACACAGCTTGCGGGTGTCAAAGGCAAGGTTAGAAGCAGAGCTACCCGATCCCAGAGGTTGCATTCTTTCCACTCCACCATGGCAAGGAGGTCCACTTGGCAGCATTTGCTGTTTGTGAACCCAAAGGTCAAACACATTCTGGAGTCCTAAGGCATCCAGGGATTGCTACACCAAGCTGCTGTGTAGAAACACAGATATGAAGCACTACTGGATTCCTCTGAGAACAACTGATAGTAGCCCCAGCTGCCGGGGATCTAGGAACCCCAGCTACTGATTCCACAGTGAATGTCTATGGCCATCCGGGCTGCAAATCCTCCCTTCTTGCTCCCCAGTTTTCACCAGAGGAAGAGGAAAGGAAAGCAGGAGCTGACTACATCAAAATTCTGATGGATAATGGGTGAGTCGCCCTACCCGGATGTCCAATGTTGCCCCCCTGGGCCTCGCCAGCAATCCCTGAGTGCAGTTTATATGACTCCACGCCGGCAGCAACAACCCCTCCAACTGCAGATGAAAGTCATGAGAGCTGGCTATGGGGCCTGAGGGATTGGGGGAGAGAGGGCTCTCCAAGGTCTGTGGGAAACCCACCCCAGAGTGGACGAGAGCTTGAGGGTAAAGTCCACGTGTTCCTAACACACACTTCCCAGTGGGTCACAGTGGAGGTCAGGCATGAGCCCCACGTGGCTCGTTTCAGACCCGCCATACATGCAGAGATCACCACTGCCATAGGGGTGAGTCTGAGGCCCCTTCCTGAAGATGGTGTCCCAGCTTCCTCCTGGACATCTGGTGGGTTCTGAACTTGCTGAGCTCCGTGAGGGAAAGGGCAGGCTCTGATACACAAGGGCCTGGTTCTAACACTGGCCCCACCATCCATCACCCTGTGAGCTGGGGCTTGTTCTGTAAATCCTCTGCCCCTCACCCAGGAATCAGGCATACTCAGCCCCTCCCAGAGCCCTAGAGGAAGGGTGAAAGGGGCTCTGTGCTCAGAGACACCAGTGCAGTGCCACCAACCGGCTGTGGCTCCCATCTGCCACCTTCCTCTCCGCCAGGCACCACAAGCTTGCCAGGGCCCTGCTGAAGCTGGCACCAGATGGCCCTCCCTCTACCCCGCAGCTGGTCAGGAAGGTGCCTGGGGCAGGAGTGGCAGCAGCAAGCTGGCTACCAAAACAGAGTTTGCCTGCAGGGGGAGGAGCCTCTTGGGGGGCAGCCACAGCGACCAACTTGGGCTGTAGCACAGCAGTAAGCAAGAGGAGGCCTCACCCCTTACATTTCTGCCCTTACAGTCACACTCATGTCTTTGTGGTCCCTCCCCATAGGAAAGAAGTCCTGGTCTTCAAGGAGCAGCTCTGACATGGTACTGGTGGACAGGTCACTGCGTCACTTGGGCTCATTCTACTGTACATCCTAATGGTGAACAAGGAAGAGGCAGAATGGCCGTCAGTGTCCCCAATCTGGATGCCCCAGCAAGGTAAAGGGTGCTTCCTTTAAGCCTGATGGCCATGCTGCACCCACCCTACCTTTCACCAGATGCTTGTCACATGCTTGTCCAGCTCCTGATGAGCCAGTGTCACATCCCTTTGGCTACTGTTCCTGTGTGTCTCTTAGGCAAAATCCCAGGACAGTTATAAAGGGACTTCTAGGGCCGGCGAGACAGCACAGCAGACTAAGCACCTGCTTAGGCAAGTGCACAGACCGGGGTTCCATCTCTAGCACCACAGTCTGCACCAGCCCCACCCCCAGGCACACTGAGCCGGCCACTAAGACCAGGCATGGTGGTGCACACCTGTAATCCTAGCGCTGGAGAAGCTGAACACAGGAGGATCACTAAGAGTCTGAGCTACGTAGTGAGATCCTGCACCAAATACATTAAAAAGAAATTAAATAAAATAGAAGGGACTTCTGCTTCTAGGCCCTTCTAGAACGTTCTGCCTACAAACTGGCTGTATTGAAGGCCCAAACTAGGCCTTCAGGAGCCAGGAGCAGGGCCAGAAAGGGGAGTGAGGACCCCAGGTGACTCTCCAGGTGTCTGGCAGAGTTGTGCCTGGTCTCCATGTCACACATACAACCCAGTGGTTCAACCCTTGCCTGACTAGAGATGAGATGAGATGAGAAGACATCCTAGTAGGCTCCTTGAAAAGACTTTGGGCTGAAGATCCTCATGCAGAGCACATGTCCAGTGCCCCCAGGAGATACCCCCTGAAAGAGATGAGCGGGGCTGGCAGAGCCTGCTGTAGTGGGTGGAGAGAAAGCCTCCCACTATTCCCAGGACAGGGCTGGGGGCTGAAGCCAGGGTGGCCCTTTGGAGGTCACCTATGCTAAAGCCAGAGGAATCAGCCAGCAGAACTGCCCCCTCCCCCAGGCCAGTCATCAGCTGTGGGATCAACCTTGCCCTTGAGGAAACACTTTGTAATGGCTGAGGGCAACTTCCAGTGAAGGATTCAGCTAAGTGGTCCAGCACCAGGCAGTGAGTGCCAGTGCCGGTAAATAAGCCAGGGTCAGTGCAAAGCCACTGCTCCAGAGCAAGTGCCCAATGGCAGAGGCCAGCAGAAGGCAAGCCCAGTACAAGGACATTTTTCCACATCCCTGAGCCCAGTCTCCCAGTTGCCACCGGCCCTGGCTTACTGGCCCTCTGCCCTACGCACCTCCCTGAGACTCAACAGGGACGGCGGCCTGCCTCTCCATGCTCAGGCCCCAGGCGGCCTAAGTGAGCCGACTACCCCCTACAGAGGAGCTAACAGAGACATCAAAGCCGCAGCTTCTCACTTTCCAGCAGCTTTGAAACATATTTCTGAGATAGCTGCACCTGGGAAGATGAAAAGCCCTCCTCTTGAAGAATCTGAGGGTCTCAAGCATCAGAAAGAGTGGGTGGGCTCAGGGGGTATGAAACTAGAGTGCTTTTGTGCACCAAGTGGTGGGATAGAAAAGTCAGAAAGCAGAACGCACAGAATAAAAATACCTGCTGAGTCAAAGCAGTGAAATCTTAGTTCCTGAGTATCCGAGGCTGCAGTGGGTACCTCGAGGGCACAGCTGGGGTCAGGGGAAAGGGCACATTGCCAGGAGGGAATTAAAGGCCTACTTTGGTTCACCCCATCATTCATTCTTATAAAAAGGGTTCATGGGCCAGATGTGTCAAGGTCTGTGACAGGGAGGGAATAGGACAGATCTGCCCCTGGCCCTGCCCCTTGTCCTGCCCTGTCCTGCCCTGGGGCTGGGGTGCCAGCAATTCAGGATGAAATGGGCTAAGATGCAGGAATATGAAGACCAGGAGCCTCAGAAGGAAGTCAGCGCAGCAGCACCAGCACTGAGCACGAAAAGAGGAGCCAGGCAGAGCCAGGTAAGAGGGATGCGCAGAAGAGCATGAGGGAGGCCAGAGGGCACAGAGGCTCCGAGGATGCAGAAGTGGGGGAGGTGAGGGTCATACCAGGCGGGGAGGCTAGGTAGAAAGTGCAGGCTAGGTGGGGGCGGGGAAAGTCACAGAAGGGTCTGGAGCAGGAGCATTATGGTGTCTTAGGTCTAGACAGTTCCCCAGCGTCACAAGCGTTCAGAGGTGGGGCTTTCAGAAGGCAGCTGGACCACAGGTATGCTAGGCCCATCAGTGGTCACTCCACAAGGACCTCCTTCCTGAATGTGTTATGAGGAGATGGGGTCTACACCTCCACAGCCACCCTTGTGGCGTCACCCCAGTCCCAGGCCCTCTGGAAGCACAGCAAGCACAACCAGGCAACCATTCCCTCTCTCCTGGTTCCACAGGGCCCAGGGCTCCCTGATGACTCCATGACATCCTTTCTTGAGAGAAGCAAAGCAAATTGGAGCAGCAGACGGTTCTGCATTGAGGGGCAGGGGGAGCTGGGGTGCACAGGTGTCCCATGACTCTGCTGCCCAGGAAGTCAGCCACAGCCCTTGTCCCTGAGAGGAAGGCCCCTGGGTGCCAAGCTGGGGCTCAGAGCCCCCGCACCTGCAGACGTTCGGGGCGCTCGCTGCTGCTCTGCGAGCAAGAGTGCAGACATTGCTCCTTTGATCACATTCTTCTCGTGCTGACAAAGCCACCAGGGCGAGATAAGCAGGCAGAGCCGCCCTGTTGGCATGAGCAGGCCGATCAAGGGAGAAGATGAAAGGATTAAGGGAGGCTGGCAGACGCTCGCGCCTCAAACCAGCAACTGTGACAGGGAAGCAAAGCTCCTGATCATGCCTGTCCCCGGAGCCCAGCGAGGCCTCACATCCTCATGAGGAACCACAGAGACCACCAAGAGCCGTGCGTTTTACTCAGGGAATGTCCTGGGCAAGACCTTTCTTCACCTACAGACTGCATGCAGTGAGGACAGCCTGGTCCAGAAAGGGCCAGGGATGCAGGAGATACAGCATCATGATGTGAGCAGCATCTTCTCTTGTCCTTATTTATATTTTATTATGACTTTATTGAATGTTTTCTGCAGGTCACCTCAAATCCTTTGGGGTAGTAAAGCAAAGCAAAATGAATAAATGTTTTGAATTAAAGCATAGGAGAGACAGCACCCGGTGACAGAAGAGAGTGTTCAGGTCATCAGAGGGGGCTTTGGACAAGGTGCTTGGAGCATCACCTCCTGCCCAAGGCCACTGAGTAGATCGAGAGCAAGGCTGGCACTCAACTTGGCCCTTTCCAAAGACCCCTCCTCTAGCACACCCACATCGGTACACACACATTTCTAACAAGCCACAGCAGCAGCCCTGATCTACGCTTGGCTAAGCCACTCACTTCCCCCGAGTCAGATTTCCACTTTCAATCCCTGACCTGGGCCACCTGAATTTTTCAGCACTGTTATTTTCCTCAGTGCAAGCCCAGCACTGTGCTGCAGAGAAGTGCAGGGGGAGGAAGGAGGGCCAGAGCTGGGAAGCCAGGTCAGTGTTCAGATCCTTCTGCTTCTTCCCACTGTGTGGCCTGCACACACCTTACTTTCCTACAGTGAAATGAGATCAGTACAGCACCTGCCTGGGCAGGGTGGGCTTGAGCTCATGGCTGGAATACACCAAGTGCAAAGCATAACACTGCTCAGCAAATACTAACCTTAAGGCCAGGATCTGGACCCCAGAAGTCACCTGTCTGATGCAGACAAGACTGAGACTGTGGGGGAGCCCGTGCTCCAGGGACACCCGCCCTTGGAGTGATCGGAACTGTGGGTTCCATAAGACTCCAAGCAGGGAGGGGAGGGCTGTGAAGTCTCCGGAAGACTTCATAAGAAGGGTGGGGAGCGTCTCAGAATAGGACAGGCCAAAAGACATGGATCCAGAAAGGAAGTAGTCCCCAGCAAAGGGAAACAGGATGAGGAGACTCAGAGACAAGAACCACGCAGGGCGGCGAGGGCTGGGAGCAGGCTGGGGTCGGAAGCAGGGACCAGCTGGTTCAAGAAGGGCTGGCTCCTGGGGCACCACCGCACTGCTGTCTGTGCCTAGCCCTGAGCCCCGCTTCCTGATCTCCAGGCTGCGAACTAAGCAGAGACCACAAGATTAATTCATACAGGCAGATGATTTTATAAGGCAACACACATGTGTTACCTGAATTTACCTGAAGCCAATGAATAGCAGAATCCTTGGCTTGATTCAAGGACGGGGACCTGGAGTTTCTGCCCTTTGCTTCACTTTAAAGAACTGAAATTAGGCCTGTGCCATAGAGGTAGGTGGCTGTGGTTGTAACAAAGGCTACAATACTAGCAGCTGGTACAAGCCAAATAAACATACATGAGTGAATGGAGGGATGAATGAATGAGAAAACACAACCATGTTTTTCAGATGCAGCCCCTTTGCTTGTGAGTTGGGAGATAGCTATAATCCTCATCAGCTAAGCTGTTCTACCTTGAACTTCAATAGAGAACGTGGACTTCAAGGCCAGGCGTCTCTGAGGTTAAGGGCACCAGCACCTCACGAAGAGCATTTGTAATTCAGAATTAAATCTTGAAAGAAGGGGATCTGGGATAGCAGGCTAAAGGTCAGAAAGCCCCAGATTCCTGCTTGGGTCTGCGGTGTAAAGGACGGGGTTCCTTGCCTGGGTCTCCAGGGCTTGCCCCTGGGCTTCTGGACAGGCCTCAGCCCCACTTGCTTGGACCACTAGGCACAGGGGACACATTCGGGGGGGAGAACCCCACACCTCTCCTTCACAATTCCCAGCCACTCTACTGCAAACTCGGCTTTTATAACACAGCGCCCAGCAGCACAGTGCGCCTAGCCCTGGGCTGAGCACCGGCGTGCATAATCCCTCTTGGCCCTCCCAAGAAAGTACTGTTAGGGCCAGAGACAGGAAACTGAGGCTCAAAGACACCTGAGGCCACACCCCTGGGAGAGTCAGAGCCAAGATCCCCGAAGTGTGTGCTCTCCACACCTCTCCACTCATGCTTGGAGGAGCACAGGATTTGCAAATTTACATACCATCTGTACTGCTGTTTATTTAGTATTTTTCTTTAAACCGAATCCCTTTATTTTTAACTTAAGTAAATGTATTTAAAGGAAGCCATGTAAAAATAGCATGAATAGTAACCAGGAAGGAACGCAGTGAGCGAAGCCACACCGAATACTTTACAGAAGGCACCTGCCTGGATCCTTCCTGCCTACTCTGTACTACACATTCAGTAGAGGCAAAAAGCCAGGCATAGTGCCACACACCTACAATCCCAGCATTCTGGGAGGATGTGCGGGAGGATCACAAGTTCAAGGCTACCCTGGGTAACTTAGCAACTTGGTGAGACCCTGTCTCAAAAATAAGAAAAAATGTTCAAAAAGAAGAGCCATGCATGGTGGTAGAGACCTGCAATCTCTGTCCTAGGGAGGCTGAGGCAGGAAGATCACCACAAGAAAGACGAGAAGAGACAAGGAAGGGAAGAGATGGAAGGGGAGGGGAGAGGAGAAGAGGGGAAGGAAGTGGAAA
>NDGN011270484.1:0-22361 GCA_002564285.1 Tympanoctomys barrerae | reverse complement strand
CTCAACCGCCCAGGCTGGGATCACACTTCTAGCTTTCTGCCTCTGGGATTGCAGGTATCCTCTACTGTGCTGGCCCAATGTATACGTTTCACCAGCCCATGCTCCAGGACTACAAATTCCTAGTCCAGAGGTTTTCGGTCTTAGTGTGCAAAGCTCAGAGCCATACTGTACGCTTATTAAAACTGGGGGGACCTGAGAATATCTGATGCAGCTGGTCTGTCTGCATTTTGCACAAGCTGCTGGGTGATACTGATGGTACTGCTAGTCTAGGGAACACATTTTAAGAAACACTGTCTGAGAATAAGAATCCTGTCCTTACTTACTGAGCACCTTCTATGTCCTAGGGGTCTATAGTACTTTATTTCTACAACTTTAGTTAATGCTGGAGTTGGGGTGTGTCTTATCACCGACACCTGAACAAGGTTTCCACTGCCACAGCCCAGGGAAGAACACAACTCTCCATGGAACAGTTTAATCAGCTGTGTGTTCTCAGAACCCAAATCTTCTGTCTGCTTCGTGGTATGGTAACTTCTACACTAAGTGTGCGCTTAATAACTTGGGATCTACATAGACCAGAAGTAGGCAAGAAAAATGTTTGTGGTTTTTCAAAGAAAGGGGATTAAAACCTCCAAGGGAGGAGAAAATTGCATTGAAAGCCTTTGATGTAATGTAAAGGTAAATGTACATTTACACTTTGGTAAATGTAGGTAAGCTTTTAATTTCTCCGAAGTATTTCCTACTTCCTGTGTACTAATAATATTGTGCTATACAATTCTGTGAGGAAGAAAAGAATGCTAAAAATTTGGTTCATCATAATAAGGGACTTTTGCATGGAGTTATTCCTAATCATAGACTCAGCGTTCTATAATCTGCTAGGAATTTGTAGTTCAGTCTCACTGTGGTTTCAAGGTGGCATCTGTGACTGAAACTGAACTCTCGAGTAACACACCTGCACAGTGACAGCATAACGAAGGAACCACTAGTTGAAGGCTAATTTTCAAATATTCCCACGGAGCCTCACTAATTCCCCTCGCAGGGAAATTCTGCCTGTACTTGCTCCAAAGGCATCCACTGCCATCTTGTTTTGCTCCTCCTGTTTGTTGTGAAAATCCATGGCCTGACTGTCTCCATTTGCCCCCTGGAAATTTCCTCCCTCCAGCCTACTAAGTCAAGCATAATCATACAGGCTGGGGGCAGGTTGGGAAACAGAACTGTGCATGTCAGAGAAGCTTTGGCTTTGGTCTTTTATTTAACTGAAAGTTTTGGGAAAGAACGTGAAAGCACACTATTTTCCCCCTGTATCTATAACATCATGGTTTAGTAGAACAAGAACATCGCACAGACTGAAATACAAATCCTGTTTTCTGGCCCTTGTTCTGCAAGCTTGAGCAAGTGCTCAGTCACAGAGCGCCTTGTTTCCCCCATCTTTAAAGTTGGTCTATGGGTGCAATGTTAGGAGGGAAAAGTTCTGATGTTCTGGTACACAGGGTTACAATCCTCCATGAGAGAGTTCAAAAGAACTAAAGGAGTTTCAATGTTCTTACCACAAAAGTGATCAATGTTTGGGGTGATGGATATGTTAAACAATTTGACCTGATCATTACACACTGTGTACAGGAATGGAACATCCCACTCTACTCCATGCATAGCAGAACTGTTAGGTCAATTAAAAATACGGGTAAACTTCAAAGCAACACGTGGATTACAGAATACAATAAAATATGAGGTAAACTTTCAGGTGTGTGAGAAGGCTATGGAAGAAACCTGCCAGGTGCCTCTTGCCTAGTGGCTGCTTAGTATGTGGTAGCTATTATTTCTAAGCCCCTGCCTCTGCTTCTTCCTTGTGTTTGATGGAATTTTTGCCTGAAAAGAACAGAAAATGAGAACTGTTCTCTGGGGTTCAGCGCTGTCACTCTTCTCTTGGTCTTCTGCATCTCTAACTGCCTTTGCCCTCATGCCAGCCCTGACAGGCACCTGAGCAGCTGAGTATGGTCATGCTCACTGGGCTTACCTGCAGTGATTCCTGAGCATGACTGCAGTGTCTTATAAAGTCCTAGACGGTGCTAAGAACAGCCTGTAAATACCGCAGCCCAGCCTGGTGTATCGTGAGAACCTGCTGGACAGTGGCACTTACTAAACTGCAGCAAATGCCCCCTCAGCCAGTATATTTCTGTTTCTTAGTTGCCCACATAATAATTGCTGTTCCAGATCCAGTTGCTCCTGTCACTTAGAAAAGGCCAGTCACTGTGATGCAAAGCTGGTCACTACAACAGCTTGTCACCAACTGCCAAGTTGTGCTGCCTCTGTACTTCCTGCTTGCTGATCCCATATAAACCCTAGACCGCCAGAGCGCAGGGCCTGATATCTGGGGAATGATCCTGATCAGTTCCCATCGACGTACATAAATCTGCTTCCAAATCCTGGGTGCTGGCTCGGTGTTTCCGCTCGCCATGGTGCTACGGCCAATGACACAGGGATCGCTTTCAAGCATCTTAAGTCCCATAAAGGGGCAAAATGCACACATGGCGATGCTGCTGACAACTTTAATATGCACTCAAATTGTAAGGCAACTTAGGAGATTTTTCTGCTCCCCTTTTTTTCTTTGCAAAGTACTGTAACTTCTGGCTGAAAGTCAACCACAATCTCCATTTAGAAAAAGTACTGCTAATACTTATAGAGGAAACAGGCATTTGAAACCTCAATTAAGAAAGATAAGGCACTTTACCTGAATAAATTTCAAGCGGACCCATTTAAAATGAAATTAAATGACATTTAACTGGTTTGTAAATTGGGACCTATTTATCTTCGTAAAATGATTAAAGTCTTGATTTATCTCTAAAATTAGCTTTATTATTGCATTTAATTGTACTAGAAGGCCGTTAACGACTTGCAGGTTCTCTCTATCCTTTTAAACTACACTTTATACAGATAATAATTGAATATTGGGTAGGATAACTTGATTTTCCAAAGAAATATGTTTCTAATATTTCCTTCTTTTTATTGCAGAAATTGAAACAAGTTGAAGAAACAAAAGAAGATCCTGAGAATAGATTATCTAAAATTTCCCTTGAGTCATTCAATAAATTTAACAGCAATAGTGTGATTTTATTAGAAAAAGAGAACTCCCTGAGCAAGGTTGAAGGACAAAAGGAAGAAAGAGAAAAAAATGAAGAGGCATCTTTAAGTAGCTCGGATAGGCCTGCGGTAGATAATTTGGAATCTTTGAGCGATTCTTTATATGACAGCTTTTCTTCTTGTGCAAGCCAAGGTTCAAATGATGTATAAAGGACTTTATACCCGCTTAGAGCTGGAAATAGAGCACTTGAAAATGGAAAGCGGGGTGGGGACAGCAGAGACACAGCTGTTAACCACAAAGGGGCCACAACACCAGTGCCCACCTTGGGGAGCACATAGCAAGCAGCCCACCAGGGCTTGTTTCTCTGACAGGGCAATAAAGATCGAATCCACTGTTGTGTTTCAAACTCCCATCAACATTAAATATGATACAGAATTCTTAATTTTGCACTTTTTAAAATACCTGTACAGAAGATGTAAAATTTTTTTGGAAGAGAAATTATATTTGTAGGGAGGGAAAAGATAGCAATAAAAGGAATCTGCGCCATGCTCTTGAAATGCTGTACTAAGTCTTAGAAGTTGATAATAATATATATTTTTTAAAATCCCAGCTATAGATTTTTGTGAAGTTCACAGTCCTAGTCCTCACCGTATTTGTGGGCACACTCTGGAACCTAAAACATGGCCTGCGGAAAACCCAGATGACCATGGTCATCTCTGTCTCATGATCTCATTTTGATAGATGTTTTTAATTCCAGTGCAATTCACAATTTTTACCCAAGAAATTCAAGGTTTAGTAATAATCCCGCTTTCGTTGGAAAATGAAGTGTGGACACTAGGAAATGTGACCCCATGTCCACAAATAACCTACTCCTACTTCCAGTAGGTTTTTCCCTCTAGGCTGTTTCCTCACATGCTCTTCTACTTAGGGATTCTTTATGCCTCTCCTTATTATGTCAATTTTCATCTTCCTACTTTTAAAAATTACAATCTGGGTGCTGTAGAAATGAAAACAAATTCCTATTTGGTATGTTCACTTTTTAACAAGTAAAATCAATGATGGGTGCTACAAAAATTTCTTACTTTTTAATATTCTTTTTTTCTACAAAGACTGTTTATATGTAAGGATAAATTCTATTTTAAAGGTTATGTGTATTTTTTCTAGATGTGAACTATTTATAATTGCTTTTGTACAGGAGCTTGTAAACTAGAGAGGCTTTTAGGGTCTATTTGGTTACTTTAGCACACAATTGCTTCTTTAAAGAATATTGTATGATCAGTGTTATTTTGTTAATTTGTGCAATTTGTTATATTTGAATTTTGTTGCCCTAAAGGAAAATTTTGTAAAGCTTCCTTGCCTATCAGCCTTTGGAAAATCCTTTTGCTTCATTTCTGAATAAAGTCCTTTCACACTTGTACGCTCTATATGCTGAAAACAACTCTACCCAGAGCCCTCTGCCTACTCACTTGCGTCAGCCGTGATTCACACGTGCTCCAAGGACCGCTTTCCCGAAGGAATAAATAAACTGGCCCCGTTGCTCCCGCGATTGTGATTCAACCAATTGTTAGATCAGAGCCTGCTGCCCGGCGAGAAACAGCGGGGCCCGGTCGTTTCAGCCTCCTGAGGGGTTAACCAAGTAGAAATGGGGGAGGTGGGGCGCGCTGTGCAAAGGCAGAGAAGGAGCCTGAGGCAGATTCGGAAGGATCTCTGCAGAGGAATTACAAGAAAGTCATTTACGCCCATTTCCAGGCCGGCTCCGCTGGCAGGATGGGGAAATAAATGATCCGAGTCCCAGCGGAGAAAGCTTCCCCACGAGGGGGCGGGAAGAGGGCCGAAGCTTACAGGGCTATTTCCAAGGAAATGAACGCTCCCCGGGGATTCGACCAAGGGGTGGGAACCAGCGGGATTGGGGGTGGGGGCACAAGTGAGCTCGAGGCGGGCGCACAGACTCCTGGACTCCGGCACCACCTGCTGCAAAGCTCCGCTAGGACGCGAAAAGAGCACCGCGGCGTCCTGGGAATACAGCAGGTGGGTGTCACCTGGAATTGGTGAAGAGAAATTTGGGGTGGGGTGGGGTGAAGAGCGCGTATCCAGGTCCTCGGCCAGGCCCCTGCCTAGAGCAGGTATATATGCTCTTAACTTACGGCCTTGGGGGCCCAAATGAAGCCCGCCCCGCCTTCCGGAGGGAGACGAGGAACAGAGCCACTCTCTTCCCAGGATTTGCTTTCTCCTGGGAGTTCCTAAAGGTGGTCCTTAGGGCGCACTTCCGGGCCAGGCCGCTGGGGCTGTTAATGGCCACGCATGTGGTGTGCGCCAGGGGGTGAAGAAAGGGTGGCGCGGGACGGTGGGATCCCCGCCGCACTCCCACTCATGCTGCGGAGGCCGAGCCCGGCACTGACCCGGTCCAAGGGCCTCTGGGAGGAGGAGGTCGCGCAGCAGCTCGGGATGCCCCGGGGAGCCTGAGGGTGTGCAATTTGTGGGAGCACGTGAACACGGCCCCCACACTGCCCCCAAGAGTCGCCCGGCGGCACTAACGCACGGGGTGGCCTGCCCCAGTGGCGGGGTGCTCCATACCAACAGCAGCAGTTGAAGGCGCGGGAGCTCGGCGCAGCACTTGCCATGCGGGACCCCAGGCGGCGCCCGCCAGGTCCCTAGGCACCTGCTGCACCTTCCCAGGCCCTCGCCCAACCTCGGAAAGCTACACTCCCCCGCCCCCAGGCGGAGGGGTTGGCTCCCGGGATCTGCGGGGGTGGGCGAAGAAAGAGGCAGGCAGGGGGTGGGACTTCGACGGTCCTAGCTTTTCCCCGCCTGCCACCCCAACCTCACCGCGCCCCCACCCCCACCCGGCAGCTGTCACGTGGTGCGTGGCGTGGGAGGGGGGGAAGAAGAGGCGAGACTTTTTTGGGCGCTCGGACTCGCCCGTAGTTCTTCAGCTCCAGCCGCCAACTCCGGAGGCGCCGCGCTTGGCCCAGGAACGGGCAAGAGGAGCGGGACCCGCGCGGCAGCTTAGAGCCCGGCGCGGGCGATGCGGGCGCCGAGGGCGACACCTGCGGCTCCTCTCGGCGGCGGCCGTCGCCCGGGCGGCAGCAGCGCGGGCTCCACCAGCCTCGGCAGCCACAGCCGCTGCGGCCCGGGCAGCCTCCGCTTCGGTCGCCGCCTCTGATGCGCCTGCCCGCTCCCTGCCCCGCGGCTCCGGGAGGATGTGGGTCCTCGGCATCGCGGCAACTTTTTGCGGATTGTTCTTGCTTCCAGGTAAGAGGACCCGAGACCAACGGCCCCTCCAGGCGCAGACACCCTGTCCACCTACGGCGCGTTCGCTCCCATTGCGCCCACCCGGGCCAGCATAGAACAGGGATTGCCCGGCGGGAGTTTGACAGTCGCACTGGCGCCCAGAGGCGCTAGCCTGGGAAAGTCTCCAAGCTCCGCGTTGCAGGAGGACAGCGGGGAATAGCGGATTCGCGCGACTCCGGCTGCAGCTGGGCTGGGGAGGAGGGAGGGTCTGAGGCGCGTCGTAGCCTGGCGAAAGAGAAGGTGTGACATGCCCCGAACCTCGCCAAGTTCAGCGTCTCCGGCATCCCGTGGGAGCGGTGGCGCCTACAGGTGAGCAGAGCCCTGGGCAGCTTGGTACCGGGCCGAGCCGGGGCTGGGTGGCTGCGCCCAGAGTGCTGTGTCTTGGGGAGAGGAGCGGACACACCAGGGCCGGGAAAGCGCTGGCAAGTAGATCTAGATGAAGCGCCCAGACCCAAACACCAGACCGAAGGGATGGAGGTGCTGTTATCTGGTCCCCTCTTCACCTACCACCTTCACAGTGAGCTCTGCAGACCTGGAATCCCCGCCGCGGACCGAGCCGGTGTTGCCCTGAAAGCGCGGAGCTGGGCGGAAAGGGCTGCGGTGTCGCGGTCGGGGGTGGGGGGAGCTCTCGCTCACCTCCTCTTAGACGCTGCGCACAAGCCTATGGCACGGAGAACGGAGAACGGTCCGGGGAGGATGCGGAGCCGGAGGGACTTAAGGGCGCGGGAGTGCTTGGGTTCCAGAACCTCTTCCCTTGCTCCACGCGTGGTTGCACAGGAAGCCTCAGAACCGCAGCAAAGCAACGATGACTTCAAAATAAAACTGAAAGGGCGTCTGCAAATGCAATCACGAATGGTGCCAAAATAGTAATTAAGTAATTTGTAACCAATTAGCAATTAGGCAAATCTTTTGGCATAAACTTCAGCTGATGCTCGCCTCTAATGCTACTTTGCTCTCATGGGTTTGCACCCAGTCCCCTTCCTTTCAACTTCTCTGGAGAAGACTGGAGGTGTTGTTGGATGGGCCCTTTGTGTCTGGGGCAGGGATCCAGGGTTCCGCGGGCACAGCTGCACTTCATCCTGCAGGACTTTTGGTACCCGCACTGCCGGCGGCCAGCTTCAGCCACAGCCAGTCCTACCTAGAGTTTCAGGAGTGCAAGTGCCCAGACAGCCTGAGGCTGGAGCTTTTGCTCTCTGGGACCAAAACACCAGGGAGGTGTTTGGATCTGACCCAGACTCTGTGTCCCGCAGGCTTTGCGCTGCAAATCCAGTGCTACCAGTGCGAAGAATTCCAGCTGAACAACGACTGCTCCTCCCCCGAGTTCATCGTGAATTGCACGGTGAACGTCCAAGACATGTGTCAGAAAGAAGTGATGGAGCAGAGCGCGGGTAAGAGCCCAGCAACTCTCTCCCTGACCCTTCAGCCCAGCCTCTGGGTGGGAGTGAGGGGGCCCTTGCATCACAGAAGTTAGGCCTGGCGGTGATTTAATGCACACATGCACCGGTTATTGCAGATTTACTTTTATAGTGCTGGGAAAATGAAGAGTTCCAAGTTACTTTAATCTCATTAGAGTTAATTACCAGGGCTTCTCCCCGAGGGAGTTGGGAGGGGAAGTGCATTTAAATCAGTGGTTCTCCTTTTATTTACTCCCCTCTCTTCCTGAGCTAAAAGCTGATCAGAGGGTGGAAAATATATGGATAACCAGCCATGGCTTGGGAAACTAGACAGTAGCCTGTGAGTGGTGTCAGCCTGAAATATGGAGCTAGTTGAAGTTCCCAGAGGTCAGAGCTTGAAAAATGTGTTTTGTCATAGAGCCACACCATATTTCTCTGAAGAACACTATAGGATCTTTATTTAATTTTAGAACTAATGCATCAAATTCCAGGCAGAAATTGCCAAGATCTTTCAAAGGAATGTTGTTTCCTGCCCTGTCAGCTTAGCTGGCTGAGCAGAGACCCTGGGCATTACACAAAGGTAGGAGGGGCTTTGTTGTGAGGCAACCCTTATTCTAGTTAACAGAAGTCTTCTTGGAGATGGAACCCCCAGTACCCCTAATAGTCGTATCAGAATTCAGAGGGTCCCCCCACGACAAGTAACTGAACTTTAATAAAAATTGTGAAGCTTTTACTTCAACTGCAAGGTCAAACTCATGAACAGACTTTGCCACTTAAAGGTTGCTGAAAATATATGAAATAGTATCATGCAATAAATGCTATTAAGAAACCAAAGCTTTATTCCCCTTCAGTTCTGAGAACTGTTCCCAGACCCAAGAAGCGAATAGAACTGTTGCATGCTTTCCTTAACCCACTGGCAAATCAATGCAAGGTCACTAGTTTTCAAGTTAGCACCTGAGGGGAGTATTTGCCTCTCAAGAAGCGCCAGGAAATGTCTGGTTGCTAACCACCTGGTCACTTGGGAGACATACCCAATAGCACCCCTAGCATAGCTTGTGTCTGTGCTGCGATGTGTGTACTGTCTTATCAGCTGGTCTTCATAGGCCGTTATTTGTCTGTGGTATAGATTCTATCAGAATCCAACTTCTGGGAAGTCTGAGTTTCATTACTCTTAGAAATAACTTATCCCAAGAAAAGCAGCAAGCATTGTTTTGGCATATGGAATGCATGCTATTAAAAAAGCAGAACAAAAATTTAGTGATGCTTTATCAAGCCAAGATGGATATGAAAATTTGCACAAGTGATTTCTCTTGTACTTGTGTTTTATTCCTGTATTTTACCTGAGCAAAAAAAAAAGAAAATGCCTTTCTATCAGCAGAATTTCTATGATTTTAGTTTGAATCATTGGGAACACTTCATTGGTACTTTCAATCATTTGCAGCTCTCTGCCAAGCAGTAATTTAGAACCACACCAGATGATGATATACTATGGACCTGTTAAAAATTTCACAATTCTTAGAGTCTACCTGGGTATTATGCTTCATACCTTGTGACGTAGTTGAGACAAGGATGTGAACCCAATTTTTGTCAATTACTTTTCCTGGGAAACATTTCTTCCTCCACATATGTGTATCTAAGATACATACCATGTACTCCATTTTTAAAGTGCTGTTTGTCACCTTCATTCTGTCCTCCTAAGCATATTGTTATAAGTCAGAAGAACCATAATCCTTCCTATTATACACAGAAAACTTCAGCACGGGAATCCCTAAGGGCCTGGTCTGAGGTTGCCTGTTTTCTATTAGCATGGTCAAGTTGAGCACCTTGTTTCCGAACTAGGTTCCTCCTTCCACAGGCAACAGGTCAGCAGAGTAACAAGATGGAAACAGAAGGTCATCTCAGTGGTGATGTTTGAAAAATGAAGAAATTGATGCATACAAAGAGGGGGAAAAATAAATTTTCAGGGTAAGGACAACAGGTTTTGGTATACGTAAAGGACTCTGAGCCTAAATTCAGTAGAAAACAACCTAATGCATTTGTCTCTGCATCAAAGAGCAGTATGTGAAGGTTGAAGGCTCCAAGGCACTCTTGGGTTTAGGATTATGTAACTGGTAGAAATCCGGTTTTTTCCAACAAGAACAGAGAACAAACCTAACACTGACTGTTAAATGGCAAGATGTACTTTGACCACTACATTACTAAGAGCTAAGTTTGAGTGTGCCCTGGATCTTGGGCTCTTTCCTTGCCCTTTACATGTAGTATCTCATGAAATCTGGTGATGCTCTTTCCAGGACTGTTTCCTGATGCCACAAGCAGTTAGTGTGTAATCCTATTGCCTGGTCAAGCTCTCCCCTCTGGACAAAGAGAATAACGCATATTGTATGATAGTATTAAGGCATCTAAGTGAGAGCTAGTAATGTATGCCGTACTGAGCCTCTTCGTGCATTAGAGCTGACAGACCCACTAATTCCTAGTTAAGGGTGTCTGTTGGCATCTTCTTGGAATCTTGTGCTCCTCCACATGACTTGCTAACCCCCATGAAGCTCATTTTATGTCTGACAGATTTGCCTCTGGGTCTTTTCTGAGCACCCCATGAGTTCTGAGGTGCTGCAAGATAAGGATTGCTGATCTGGTTCAACATCTTTTGGAATTACAGAGCAAAAAAACAAGGTCCAAAAAAGTTAAATATCTGGTCCATGTCCATCAGCCAACTGTTATTAAGAAGCACTTGAAACCTGCTTTGAAACCCAATACCTTCCTTATAATATCACTGCTTAGCCTCTCACAGAATGATAAAATATACTACCAAGTCTGCCTGAAAAGATACTTTAGCTAAGTTTTATGAACTTAGAAGATTTTTCATGTCCCTCAAGTTTACCAGGCAAGAAAGTGAATGCTGAAAGAATATGAAGAGGGTTTTTGAAACCTGAGTGCTGTGTGAACTGGCAGTTTTCATGGGTACAGAAAAATCAGGGCTTTAAATGGACTCAGAAATTTTAATGAACTAAGCCCATATGACATTAAGCAGTAATGAAAGGCACTCTCTCTCGAAAAAAAAAAAAAAAAGTACCAGCGATGCAGTATGCCCGGGCCTTCCGTTAGTCCTTTCTGGATTAAGTCTGCAAACTCAGCTCTTATGAATTTTGAGGCAGGTACATTTAATTTTCAAGTGGGAAGGGCATTTAAAATTAACCTTTACCTATTCCCCAGAGAGGTATTCCTATTAGGTGCTGAGATTATTTTCTATTGCTCCTCTTCCCTTTGGCCATTTCTGGAATAATAATAAGGCAGTGCAAGGGGAAGGGAAGTTGGATTCAGCTTCTTTCATTGTCCTTACTAATTGATATTTAAATGTTTGCATAACTAATGACTTGTTCTCACCAGCTTTGCACTTAATGGGTTAGTGTCTATTTTACCAGCATCCTTGATAATGACAAGTTCTTTTGCTCTTGTTTATCCTTGAATTCCACAAAATATTTCAAATATTGATTTTCATTTCAGAATAGAAGCCTCCCCCTTCCAGTATGAATTTTTAAACCAGGTTATAAAGAATGTGAATTTGCATTTGTTTGACAGTGCAATCTTGTAATTAGAGTTTTTCCTCTTGACTAGATACAGTGAAAGGGGCATAATTTAATTTTTATAGACTAGCCAATTTCTGCCCTTGGTAAAATATAGCTCTGTCAGTGAGCAAAATGTTACAGGTTCTCCTAAACCTTATTTAAAAGTTAAATGCAGTGTATTGAGAGAAAGTTCATGGTCTGAATCAGTAACCTAATCGATCTCTTCCCCCATCCTTTGCAACATGCATTAATCTATTTGTCTGTTTTGCAATACGAGAGTTACTGATTTACATGCCACGTTGTGTCTACATTATGGCGGTATAAGTAATGGCTAGTCTCCTCTTGGATTAGTTAGTTGCACATTAAGTTAGGCAAGGATTGCTGCTGGCGCTGGGTAGGTAGGTTTATTTGATGCCTTATTTTCTCTTCAGCAGAATGAGAGAGTGAGAGAGGACTAGATGCCCACAAAATGATCTGTCACATCCTTAGTAGAAAGGAATGGAAAGGTAACCATAGCTGATAACTTCTCAAGTCTAACTGCAAAATTTTACCAGGATTTCAAATCACAGACTCTAGCTGCCTTGGTGTGAGGCTAGCAGAGAGAAGGTGAAGTTCTGCTAATAAATCATATCACAGTTCCTTTATGTCTGTTCTTTTAAGATGTACACCTGCTCTCGAGAGCACGCACAGACACAGGGCAGAGATGTGGATTTACATATTTGTGCCTGGGAATAAATTTGCATATGCCATGCATCATTCTTGTAAGAAAAATGAAAGTATTAGGCATGAAGTCCTCCTTTGAAGAACATCAGATTGCCAATAATTTAATCTGTGTTGGTTTTAGGTACACAGCTATTCGTAGCATCCTTTTGTTTAGGAGGTCATGACAGGCACAGCACTGATACCTGTTAATCTTTATGTCTTTCACCTGCTCCTCTCTCTCTTCTTCCTACGAGGCCTCTGTTATCCCACTTCTACACATCTCCCTGTAGTCCTTCATTTACTCCACCCCTATTCTCTTTAAATCAGTCTGGTGGGTGGTAGAATATGCTCTGTGAATAAAACAAAAATCAAACACTTAAAAATCATCATAGTTTAGTTTTACCAAATGAAACTTCAACAAGTTAAAAAATCTTTAAAGAAAAAGATTCCGATGTCCAGAAAGATACCTGCATAGATTAGCAGCAGCCTTGCTAAAAAGGCCTCCCTGTCACTTTCAATAAAGTTACAAATTACACAGGCTTTGTGCTGCCCTGAGCACGGCTACCTCTGCCTCCTGGGCTTGGGGGGCACTGAGAGAACTCCTTGTTCTGCAGGCCAAGACACTGCCAATCAGCTGCTCACTTAGTTCTCGAGATGCATTATCTCTCTTTCATGTGGCAGGCAGAGCTGGCTTCCAAGCAAGTAGTTGGAGGAGGAATGGCACACGCCCTGGGTCCCCTGCGCTCCAGCAAATGAAGCATTTCTATATGTTAACTTTCCAGCTGACCAAGCAGTCAGTGCTGACCTCCCGTCTCCATAGATAAAACATTTGAAGATTGATCCAGCTCTCCCGTAACACTAATTCCTCCCACTACAGCCTCATGAAGGCTTCCGTCATTGATGGTTTTCCTAATGAGTTTAAACAGGGAGGCTTCAAAGCATGGGGTTTTTTTTTCCCAAGTGGAAATGAAAGGAAGTATGAAAACAAAACACATCGTTTCCTTTGAACTTTGAAAAGGAAATCGGCTTCTCTCATATACTCTTGAAAGAAAAAAAATCTGAATCTGTAGTCTTCAGTGCCTGGCCTCTCACGTGTGATCTTTCCTCCCTTCCTCCCTTCTTCATGCCCTTCGTTTTCTTCAGAATGACTAGGGTCTGATGTCTTGACCAGCCAGAGTTTCATAACACGCTGTACAGAAGGGCTGAGAAGGCCAACCTTGTTTTCAGTCTTTGAATGGCAGAGGTGTTTGTGTACTCCAGGGACAGAGCACCAACGGACGGTCTAGGTTTTCCATGCTTGAGAACTCTGAGGAGATTATTTACTTCCAAGAGGCTTAGCTTCTTGCCCTGAAAAATAGAGATACAGGTTCCCTCTTTCCTTAAAAGATACAGCATGAAAATGAGAAATGCAGCCGGTATAACTATCTTCAAGGAATCTGTCTGAAAACTGGACACCAACCTCGCTGCTCATAGAAGGTCCTTCATCACCTAGTCTCCATAGGAGCTTGGGAAGGATGGAGCCGGTCTCTTAGTGCAAATTATTTTGCACACCGTTTCCTCATTTCTCAGACAGAGGAGGAACTTGCATTCCTTCAGGGGGGGTTCTCATCCTTAGGCAGGCTCATAGTGAGACAGTATGCCCTCTCCATCACTGGTGAGTCTTGCCCGAGGAAAGCCTCAAGACCACACTCCCCACTAAGGCTACAGCTCAAGTCCCTTTCCTCTTCCCAGGGATTTTTACTGTCACCATGGTGACATTCTCAGTTTCTTTTTGCATGTTTAAGAACAGTGTTACCGAAATATTTGTGTACCATACATTCACCCCTTTAAAGAGTATAGTTGATGCTTTTAGTGTACAGTACACAGAGTTGCATTGCTGTGTCTAATTCCAGAACATGTTATCACCCAATAAAGAAGCCTGAGACCCACTCCCAGTCACGCCCACTGACCCTACTTGCCAGAGCCTGGAAGCTACCAATCCACTTTCTCTTTATATGGATTTGCCTATTCTAGATATTTCAGATAAATGAAATAATGTGATATGCGACCATTGGTGACTGGCTGCTTTTGCTTAGGATGAGTTCATGACTCATCAGTGCCATTTCCTGTTATGACATGTGTCTTCCTCTTAGTAATTCAGGTATCTCCAGTTTGGCAGGTCTCTAAATGCTAGAATGGGGAGGGAGAGATGAGAGGTGATGTGGCATGTGGTGGTGAACACTAGAACTCCACCAGTAAATGCAGCATTGTGCTGAGTTGAAGTAAAAAGCATGTGGGAAGGGGCTGCTGCACCAGGGAGCTGTAAGGCAACGCGATGTAGGTTCCACGCTTGCTGTGTGCTCAGCCGTGGACTCTTCATCCTTTAAGCAGCTAAGCTGTTGTCCTTTGAGGAGATCTTATTAGTTGAAGTTAGTTTGGGAGTTCGCAGGCCCGTGGGTGGGCTGTTCCTCGTGCCTGTCAGTCCCCCAACTGCCCATCTCACATGTGGCCTCTGCTCTAGGCTACAGAAATCTCTCTGGTCCGCTTTTTTCAGTGTATAGATGAGTTCACCATGATGTAGACAGAAGCATTCTTGGCCTGGCTTGCGCATCTTAATGCACTTCTCTTCCTTTCCATGAGAATACATGGGATGGAGCAGGTCGGAGAGAGATCCTAGCGAGACTTTTGGTTATGGAGATCACAGTCTGGCATGACTTATTTGGTTGCTGTTGATGAATTCTGGGTGCTTCTCCCCTGGGCTCTCAAAAAGAGGTCATAACTATCTCTTAAGAGCTTCCATCAACCATAGGGTAAATAAACTAAGGACTCATTATATATGCTATTAATTTCTCATAATGAAGTAAACTTTGCATTGCAGCTATATTGTAATTCAGAAACTGTTTTCATAGGGTAGAGCTATAGGGCATGTTCTTTTATTAATAAATTGCTTCATATCTTCTGATAGCCGCCAACACTACAAAGCAAAGCACAAGATGGACTAAGTATTCTAGAAAAGGTGAAACCATTGAGAGTTAGTAATAAATTGCATTTTTTAAAAGATGCGTTAAAATAGAATAAAGCAGCGATGGCTCAAGCCATTGATTCAAGGGGTTTATGACTTTGCAAACCACAAGCGGGATCCACATGCAAAAGTGATAAAGTAGCATATTATTTTAAGGAAGTTGTGATACTTGGTCCAGTGCATTTCATTTCTCACTGGACATGGACAATAGCTTTTTATGTTTTTCTATTTCTTGGACTTGTTCGCGAGTGCAGTGGAATGGCTGGAGACAGCGCCAGAGGCGGGTGGTGCCACGCACGCAGCTCTCGGCTTGCAGTGGTCCGAGCACACCGCACACAGGATGAATACGAATTGCACAGGCTCTTTCAAAGAGCATCCACGAAGGCAGGTGAAATGAGTGACTGTGGGATCTCTATCAGGGCTTATGCAAAACCTAGCAAGCTGCCCAAGTCTGATGAACGTAAACCTGTGCAGAAAGACCAAGAGGCTGGCCGGGACAATAGTTTGTGACCCAGGAAAAACATCCAGACTGGGAACGCACAGAAAGCAGATGTTTTAGGGTTCCTGTGTCTTTGCAGGGACAGGCAGTTTGTGGGGGAAAAGGCACCTGGAAACTGGTTAGTTGGCTACCATCTTCCTACTTGGTGTGTTACAGGTTGTCAGAAGGAAAAGAAGGTCAGCATGGTGGCAGAAACCCAGCACTAGGGAGGCTGAGACATGAGGGTAGCTATGAGTTCAAGGCCAGCCCGAGATATAAAATGAGTTCAGGTCTAGTCTGAGTTGTGTAGTGAAATCCTGTCTCAGAAAGACGGAAGAAGAGGAAGAGGAAGAAGAAGAGGGGAAGAGGGGGGAAGGGGGGGGAGAGGAAGGGGGAAAAGGAAGGGGGAAGGGTAGGAAGGAGAGGGGGAAGGGCAGGAAGGAAAGGGGGAGGGAGAAAGAGGAGAGGGAGAGGGGGAGGGAGGAAAGGGGAAGCGGAGAGGGAAAAAAAGCAAATCAGAAGCAGCCATTTTGTACAGGAGTGAGTTGAGATGGAAAGACCAGACCAGGCTTGTACAGCCTTAGGTCCCTGATGGTGAACCTCTTAGAGCTATCAATGATATGCAAAGCCCTCATCAGCACACATGCCATAGGTTCACCACCACTGGCCTACAGTGTAAAAGCCAGCCAGGGCCTGCTCACTGGCCTCCTGGCCCAAAGTACCTCTAAGAGTAGGTGATGACAGGAGCCCCATGCCAAAATGTTTTGACAGTTTAACCTTTGTTCAGTGTTCTCCAGCCACTAGTTTTGCTAGTGTTTAATCCTTTCAATATTTTAGTGCACATTTTCCTAATTGAACTGAAATCCACCTACACATCCGAGGGTCCATTTGTAGTTTTCTGTTCTACACTTGGGCATCAGAAGACGTGCTTGTTTCCCATCTCTCTCCATCTCTCCCTGACTGCTCTGTCTGTATCTCTCTCATCTCTACCTACATTTTTCCTTCTCTCTCACCCCCTTTCCCCCACCTCCCTTCTTCATTCTTTTCTTCCCTTCCTTCCTCTCTCTTCCCCCAGCTATATCCACTCACTCGTTGGTATGTGGATACCCAATAAATATTTGCAGAATGACTGCATGCGACAAATTCATTTTCAAGCTAGAAAGATAGATTTATTAGCAGTTTAACATATTGTACCAGAAACAGAGGAACTCAAATCCTTAGCATAAGAAGAAAACAGAGTAGAAGCAAGTTAAATATAACTTTCACTTTTTACTTAAATTAGAAATTGATTAATGCCTGTTAATATGAGTCGTCCTTCAAAGGACTACTCTGAACTGCAATATCCCTTCCAAAATTTTCTCATTTGTCAGCTTGGCTAAAGGCTGACTTGGCTTTGTTTTGAATAGAACTGCTTGCCAGAAACACACATACACGCCTTCTCCAGTACTCAGCTTGCTGGGCGACCAGGCTACAACCAGATTATCTTATTACCTAGAACTCTTGTCACATTGGGAAGTTCAAGTAGGTCGGTGATGGCGAATCTTAGAGCTCTCAGTGATGTGAATATGCCACTGCGGCATGCATGCCACTACTGGTCCAGGTCATAAAGTTCAGTGGAAACAAGGGACACACACACAGACACACACAGACACACACAGACACACACACACACACACACGCACATTCATCTCCCTAATACTCTTTCTTTCAGCCTTCTCTCCTATAAAGATTCAAGTTTAAAATAACCACAACTATGTTCCCCAAGACACATGCACTCAGACCTGCACCAGGGGAACATACCTCTCAACTATTAGGCATATAAAGTGAAAAAGGCTAGGTTTCTTCTCTCCGTGGCTCTCACAGTTTCGCCAGGCTAGAGAATCCAGCTAATTAGTATTCCTGCTCCGTCCATTGAGCATCATTAGTATCACTGTCATGATATTGACAAAGTCTGTGTGCCGTGCTCATGCTGAAGCACACATCTGCTCGGGCTGAGCCAACTCTTCCACACACGAAGAAGCACTTTGTCCACCCCCTTCATTTGTCTCTTTCCTATAAAAGAATCATCAGCTTTCACTGCTGCCAAATTCCTTTCTGCTCTGGCCTCACCCTAGACCTAACTTGTTTATTCCTTATGAACGTTTTGACTATGAGAGGTTACAGCCTGCTGACACTATTTACCCAAGGAGATAGTCTGCAGTAGGTATTTCAGGGTCACACAGCCCTAATGGCACGGGTAGTGTCATCAGGACTCAGGATTTCTCAGCTTTCCTAACATGCTGGTGGTTTACTCCCAGGCATGTGGTCTGTTGGAGACAGCCTGACCCCTATACAGAAAGGGGTGCTACTAGGGAGGTTCTATCTTTGTCTTGCTTTTTTATCAGCAAACAAAGCTTTCCCAAAGTCACTTCAGAGACTTCTGTCTGTCACACACTGTTTCATGGTGCTTATAGCTATGAGGGTTGGATGTTCCATTACCTTTTCATTGGTGTAACAAAATACCCGACTTAAACATCTTAAAAGGAAGAAAGATTTACTTGGGGTCCTGGATTCAGAGGTTTCAGTCCTTGGCCAGCTGATCGGCCCTGGCTTTAGGCCTGTGGTGAGGCAGAAGGATCATGGTAGAGAGGCCTTGCAGAGGACAGCATGTTATTTCATGGCAACCAGGAAGCAGAGAGCTAATGCTAGGAGCCAGGGAGAAGGACCAGGCAAGATCAAGCCCTCAGAGGCACTTCTCCAGTGATCTTCTCCTCCTGGTGGGCCCTACCTAATAGCCCATTCAACTACAAATTCATCAGTGAGTCCTCATCCTCACGACGTAGTCCTCTGTCTAGGCTGTGCCTCTAAATAGGGCTGCATTTGGGATCGAGCCCTTAATACAAGAGTGTTTTAGGGAGCTCTTCATATTTAAACCCTATAGGTGGTCGACTCTCGGTGTCTGCTGAAACACCTTTTGAGAAATCTATGCAGATTAGAAAAACTCAAGCACAGCCCTTCTAGGGGTAATTTTTGTCCTCCCCAGTGTCACCTGCTGTTTTGCCTAAATGGAACACTAAACGCCTAGCCAAAGAACTTTGATCCTGATCACTGTCATATTTTAAAAAGGAAAGACACATGTATACTCGCAAGCAAAGTCCTGTAGTCTAGCACAAGATGCACATGACATTCTAGAAACCTGGTTTTCTGAATGCTGTGCTAAAAGTATAACTAAATTGTAGTGTGTGTGTGTATTCGCTACAGAGAATGCCATATTCATGGTAGTAGATATAAAACTGCTTTCTGTTAAATGTTTAGATGTTTTGGTTCATTCCACCTGGAGCCTCTATGCCATATAGGACTCTCTTTTCCAACATTTGCGTGAATTTTTATGTAAGAAACCAATTATGCTTCTTTGGATCCCACTATGTTAATTTCAGCGTTTGAGAACAATAATCAGAAGGACATCGAGGTTAAAAATGCAAGCACACAGTTTCATAAATCATTGGGGGGCACTGTTAAATCTGAAATAATAAGTAATAAATATCTGTACCCTCAGTCCCCCGTGGCAACCTGGAGAACAAAGGCACCAGAGAAGCAGAGCAGGTGACTGCACAGAAACCTTCCTGGCTCAGGAAGTTATAAACGAGCGGAGAAATCGAAATTGAATGCAGGACTCAAGAAAAACGAACAATTGGCATCATACATTATGAGTTGGTTGTTTGCTTGCTATAATTAAGTTGGCATCAGTGGTTAACAGCCTTGAAAATTAAAATCGGCAAAGAAAAAAAAAAACTTTTCAAAAGGGTAATCAAAGTCTTATGCATAATGAACTCCACACATCCCTGTTACTAGGAAAAAGAATGTGTTCTTGGGGACCTTATTTTATGTCTATTTTTTATTCTTAATATCCAGTGGCACTGCTATGCAGAGATGGGCCAATGGAACAGCATCAGTATGGATGTGTGGTACGGCAGAGCTTGGCACTGGCTTTTTTTTTTTCACTTCTAAAATGGGTTTTTAGCATTCTTCTTTGGTTTCTGTGGCCATCTGCAGTTCAATGGGGGAGGTTTCTTTGGTCGTTCAATTATTCCTATCCATGGCAAAAAGATAAGTACTTAAGAGCCAGCACACACAATTGTCCAGAAAAGAACAGCCTTCCCAGTCTTCCCTTTATGCCTGATAACTGGTGTTCATCATGGTGGTCGGGAGGCAAGAGCACAGGAAACCTTCTTCTTCTTCCTGAACCCTTTTCATTAGAATGCAGAGAATGTCAAAATTTCTCACACAGTGTTATTTTAAAAAGAAAAAAAAACACTTGCAAACTGATCGAAGATCTTTTTTTTATTTCTTGCTGTTTCTTTTAAAGCTCAGTCAAAATTCATAGAGTTCATTTCAATTACCTGTTCTGAAGCTTTTTTCTTTGAGGAGCCATTCCTAGTCCTGCATAGAATATTTATTGTCATGTGATCAGACTATAGTACAGAAGGTATTGGTTATTTTTTAAGTAGAGCGAGGTTAGTCTCATGGCCAAATGGACATTCATACAAGTAGCAGTTTCACATTGCTACTGAGTTGCATTTATAATGAGAATAGACTGTTTAAAGCCTTTGTTCAGAAAGTTCTCATCTTTGTACCAGCAAAGAGAACAGAGACAAAGTAAACTGTTAGAAAAGATAAATGCAGGGTGATCCATAAAGGGAGAGAAACAGGCTCTCCGACCTCGATCTTAGATCTTAATGGATCATTTCGGCAGCAGTGAAGTCAGAAAACTAGGAAAGTAACTTTTAAAAGCATGTTTGTATAAAGTAAGTTGTAACAGAATGGTGCGCCTAAATTCTGGATGATTCCAGATTTTCTCGTTTTAGGGAGGCTACACATCCTCTTCAGTCTTAATATAGGAGAGGGATGCGCAGCACACCTAGTGAAAACTGAAAAAGCAACTTTCTGATCCCCAAAGTCCAGGGACTGTTTGGAGTTAAAAAAAAAAAAAATGAGTTGTACAGAATTCTCCCATGCTCCTCTGAGAGTGAGTTGTACAAAATTCTCCCCTGCTCCTCCAAGAGTCATGGTTTTATAGAATTCCTCGCCAGGATACTCCGCAAACACAGACAAATGGGTCCTGTTGGTCTAATAACTGTTGGATAATTATCAGCCATCTTTCTCATTCAGATTCAAAGAAAGAAAACAAGGACTACGGCAGAGGCCAACAAAAAATATCATTTTATGTATTTAGGACAGGGTCTACAGGGTCTCACTACACAGATTGGATTCGTAGTGATCCTCCTGTTCTCAGCCTCCCAAGCGCTGGGATTACTGGTGTGCGCCACCACGCCCAGTCTCAATCACATGCTCAGCGAGCCCTGGGGGCTAAGTAAACACTTCAGTCTGAAAAAATGTCATTCTTGATACTGAGAAACACTAAGCTAGAGGGCAGAGCTCTGTGATGGCAGGCAGTCAGGCTTTGGCTTAGCACCTGCACAAGGAGCGGGTTTTCCCCGCCAGGTGAGGCCAGCTGTAGAAAGGCTCCTGCTTGGACGACCAGAGCGGCATAGCTCCACGTTCAGCAATTAGCTCCCAAGAAGGGAAAAGCACAGAAAGAACAGCGTGTGTCCAGGGCATTTTCCCCAGACTTGGCAGCCACTGTCACTTAGCTGGGCCCATGACACATACCTCCCTAAGCCCAGCGCTGCAAGAGGGGGTGAAGCAGGGGGACTGCAAGTTTGGGCCTACCCCAGGCAACTTGCTTAAACCGCCCCATCTGGACCGCTGTGAGGTTGACTCCTGTGGCGTTCCATGTGCCCTGTGAACATTTCCTTCCTTTTTGGCACAAGATGCTCCAGCTCATCCTAACTTTTGCCACCTCAGCCCTCCGTCCCCAGTAGCTCAATTTTTTTTCTTTTCTTTTTTGTTTTTTCAGAACCGGGGATTGAACTCAAGCTCTTGCACTTGCCAGGCAAGGAGCAAGCGCTTAATCTACTGAGCTATCTCCCTGGCCCCAGTAGCTCATTTTTTTTAAATAAAAAACCTGAAATCAAGGAAGCTGTGTTTCTCAGTCATGTGCTACTGATTGGCACAATCGGAGGTGCTTTGGAAATCCTGGCCCCTGGATCCCAGCTCTTTACCCCTTTAGGCACAGTTTTATCACTTTCCTAAAAGGGCAAATTACAAATGAGTGAATTTAGGTGCATGAAGCAGCCCAGAAAAAATGCTAGCCCAGGCCTGTCGGGCCAGAACTTATTTCGTAAGTAAAATGAACGTGAACACAATCTGCTTCAGTTTTCTCAACTCTGTTCTTTATATATTTAAAATATTTTACTGGGATTTGCTTGCACTAAACATTTTTGCATATAATATGCTTAAGAGGAACGAAATTGTAAATAGGGAAGTATGATCTTTTTCCTTGTTCTTCCTTTAACTCATACATTAAAATATACAATTTTATAAATCTGTATAAGTTGTAGTGCATTATTTTTAGAAACATTGTTAGTGTATGTTTTGTAGTACATAATGATCACATTTATCATGGGAAATCAGCACATTTTATAATACATTTTAATTCTCTTTTCTGTCCCCCTCTCCTCCATTCCCTGCAAACCTTCCTCTCCCTTTGCAAGAGTTTTTTTTTTTTTTTTCTTTTTCCTCTCTCCTCTTTCTCCCTTGAGCACTACTTTGCTTTAAATCCCCTTTCCCTTCTTTCCTTCCTTCTCATCTCCTGCCATCTTTCATTCTTCTTCCCATTTGGTAGTGTTCTTGTTTACTTATATCTGGCCTCCATTTTTTTTTCTTCTGTATTTTAGGGAACTGTCTACACAGCGTTCAGGGTCTCACTACTAGATCGGACTCATAGTGATTCTCCTGTTTACAGCCTCCCAAGTGC
>NDGN011270476.1:0-12662 GCA_002564285.1 Tympanoctomys barrerae | reverse complement strand
CAAAACTGTCCTATTAATCAGCTGTGAAACTGTCTCATTCATATTTATTTCTCAATAAAAATAGGTGTGACTTCACTCAGTAATATAATTTCATGTGACTAAACATTTATAGACTATCCATCTTTGATCAAATAGAGATATATGCACATTCTAACTTGAGCTGAATATCTGTGATCAAGTCCCCTGGAAGTAGAGAATATCCTCAGATCTTAGGAGAAGGATTTTTTACACTTTGGGTTCTGAAAAGGAGACTTGTCAAGAGAAGGCCAAGATCTCAGTGTAACATCCCAAGTGTAGAGACCCCAGGTGGATCCAGTTACAGGGCCAGAGGCAATTGTACCTTGTCTGATAAAGACGCCCATGCCGTGACCTATACCTCATGGTTAGTCTCTATTTAACGCAAAGGATCTAGCTTTCTAAAGGCTTTCTAAACTGAAGATCTATCCTGGCATGCAAAGCAGATGATATGGAGCCAGGCTAAAGGTTCACACTGAGATGGTGTCCCCAAAGGATATGATGGATTATTATTCATGGTATGTGAAAGAGAGCATATACATGATCTGTCCATAATGCAACTCCAACCCTGCTCTAAATTATGGTAAACCAGAGAAAGAGGGAGGGAAGGAGGGAGGGAGGTAGAAAGAGAAAGAGAGAGAGAGAGAGAGACAGACAGACAGACAGACAGAGACAGAGATAGAGAGACAGAGACTGAGAGAGAGACATAGACAGCGAGAGACAGACAGAGAACTACAGAGAGACAAAGAGATACAGACATACAGAGACACAGAGACTGAGATAGAGACAGAGATAGAGATAGATAAAGACAGATAGACAGACAGAGAGACAGAGATAGAGACATACCGAGACAGAGAGAGACTGAGATAGAGACAAAGAAAGAGACAGAGATAGACAGAGACAGACAGAGAGACAGAGAGAGAGACACAGATAGAGACAGAGATAAATATCCTGGAAGATGAACTATCGCTATTTCTTGCCCTGTATTTGGTATGATAGGCCACAGAACCATGATTTCAAGTTTAAGGGAATCTGTGGATCTTTCCATACCAATACGGTGCTGTGCTAAAGAAAGTCCTTGCATCTCCACAAATTCTGGTATGTGTGTCAGGTCATGGAACCATTGCTGAAAGAGACCAAGGGATTACTGTAGTCTTGTCTTGTTTCTGTTTTTTTATATTTCTTAGGACATGTTTGCAATCATACCTAATAATGATTACCTTATCACAGGGAGTTGGCAGATCATTCGGCTTGACTAGGCTTGTTCTACTCCATTACAACATGGGACAACTCAGATAGCGTCAGGTTTAAAATAGAAAATGTAGGTGAAGAGTTACCTCAGCTTTCAACCTGTGCTGATTACACCTGCGACTACCAGTACTTCCTCTCTGAGGTTCCAGTCCCAAACCTTTTGCAAAGGAGCCAATACAGCTCGGTAATTAAGGTGAATTGCTTGTTTCTGTGCCTGACTGTTTTCACTGGCAGATACTGCATTTACCTGAGGACCCTGGTACATACACACTTTGCATCTTAGTCTATTTTCCTTTCCTTTCCTCTGGAGGTCATAAACCTCACCAGCCCTCCACTGTCTAACTTCCTGTTTCCTATCAACTATCTTTTATTTTGCTGTTCAAATTGCTTTTTTTTTAAGGTTTCTCATGTAAGAGAAACTGTGATTTTCTTACATGGGTTTATCTCACTTGGTAGTATGGTCCCCAGAATGCACTGATTGTACTATAAACATGGAGGTGTGCGGAGCGAGGCATATGTGATATTGCTAATGTGGTAGGTACCTTTGCAATCACTGAATTTCTTCTGAGAAATAAGTGATCATGTGTCTCAAAGTATATTCTGTACTTCTAGAAAAAAAGCTGGAGAGAAGAAAAAGTTACCAATAGATGTCCCATGCGTTTTCTTCTCATTATGTCTTTCAAAGAAAAATAATAGGGGTGGCTAATAGGCCCAGAGAGATAGCTCAGCAAACTAAGTGCCTGCTTAGGCAAGCGCAGAGACGAGGGCTTGATCCCCAGCACCACATGTCGCTGTGGCCCCACCCCTGCGCTGGCTCAGCTGGTCACCAACTTCAAGCGTGGCGGCAGGCACCTGTAATCCCAGGGCTGGGGAGGCTGAAAACAAGAGGACCACCACGAGTCCAAGCTGCGTAGTAAGACGTTGTACAAAATATATTCTTAAAAAAGAGAGAAAAAGAAAAAGAAAAGTAATTATCTCAAGTTTTTTTCTCTCATTTTGGAATACTGTGGTTGAGATCAATCCCATTTAAATAGTTGTGTTCGATTAATGTTTGAATATATCTCTTTTGTGTACTGTGAACTCTCAATAATTTTTTGTCGAGGATATGTGTGAAAAAATTTTATCTTTCACTAGAAGTAACAATGTGAAGCATATAAAGGAATCCATCCTCTTCATCACTTAAAATGTACAACACCATACTTTTTGTAAAAGATGTTTTATTCCATCTGTTTCTGTGTAATCGCTCTGGTCTATAGATGTAGGCTACAGGAAAAAAAATCAATGTAACTGAGTGCTTTCTATGTCTTTATTCTTGATGTTAAAAATTCATTTGGGGAACGTTAAAGAAAGAGATGCAGGTACTTCGAAAAAGTATATAGAAAAGCTGCCTCTCAGAGGTGTTTACATTTGCAAAGAGCTGCAGCCTTCGCAAATAACTGCGTAAGGATGGCTAAGCTTGGGGAAAGCACAATGTCATTACTGTAATGGTTTGGGCAGCCAGAGAAGAAAGAGGGGACATCGATAGCAAAAGAGATCTACAAATAAACTCTTTACAACAGTTAATAAGCACGTCATAAAAGAAAAGCATCTTTCTTGGAAATGGGTTAGTAATAGTGCATAGATCTTGCTGTGTTGAGACAATTTTACAATTCTGTATAAAAAAAAATAATGGTGCTAGCAGGGCATGTGGCCACATGCCTGTAATCCCAGCGTGTAATCCTGAGAGGCTGAGGCAGGAGGATTGCTGTAAATGAGGCCAATGTGGGCTATGTATCCAGTTCAAGGGTAGCTTGTACTGCCTAGTAAGATTCTGTCTCAAATATGACAATAATAACAATAACCATAATGATAATAGTAATAAGAATAATAAGTAAAAAAGAATGCCTCTGGCAAGTATCTGTAATATTGATGGTCTCCAGTTTAGGGTTTTTCACTGAATGGCTTTTGGATTTTATAACAATAAAAGTAGGTACATATCCATTAGTAGCTGTATTTGCACTGTGCACTTTGAACATTCAACTTTATATTGCTTGAGAAACTGATGCATATCTGTCAGAGATTATGTAAAGCTTGATTTTTTTCCAGCATTTATAATGCATCAAATGTTGGACAGTACTCTTGCTTTTTCTTCTTTGTTTTGCTTTCTCTCTTTCATTTCTTTTTGTTCCTCCTTCCTATCTTTTTTTCCTTTGTTTCTTCTTCCTCTTCCTTTTACTTTCCCTCTTGATATGTTTTTATTTCTTCTTTCTTTCTTTCTTTCTCTCTTTCTTTCTCTCTTTTTTCTGTCTCGCTTCTGCTTTTCCTCCATTCTTTTTCTTCTTTCCTTTTCCTTTTGATTTCATTTTCTTCTAATTTAATTTAATTTAATTTTACTTTGAAGAGTAAAAACAGAAGCAAAAACAAGTAGAATAAAAAAGAAACAGGGTAACATACAACAATATATATGTTAAAGATTTTCAAAACAAAAATAGCTAAATAACACTTGTTGGAGCCAGGGAATTAGTTCAGTAGAGTAAGCTCTTGGCTGGCAAGTGCAAGGACCTGAGTTCAATCTCTGGTTCTGCCAAAAAAAATGTTGATATATTATCTATTTTTATCATCATATCTGTAACTCAGATTAACATATATAGTTACACAAGATTAGACAAATAATTAAATCTTAAGTCTTGCTTGCCAGAAATCTTAATGTTTTTCTTGTCTTTTAAAAAAATATTTTAAAAAGAGTATAATAATTGATAAGACATTAGAAAGGGTACAGCACTTCCTTTTGATTTCAATTCCTGGTGAGGAAACAACTCATGTTCTTCTGAGTGCTGTGGTTCTGGACCATTATCCTCCAGTGTTTAGGTGCATTTCATGCACCTAGGACCTTCACTGTTTTCACACAACGATGGGTTGATCAAAGACATAGATTGAGGTAAGTTGAAGACACTGCACTGGGAATACCCGACTCAACGAAGGCATTCAGCAAACAGGATGGTTTCCTGTTTACATTTCCCGGGAGTTTTCATGCTCTTTGGAAAAACAGAATATAGAAAAGCATGCATGTGTCATTATGCGAGAGGATTTCTTAGGGAGCTCACAAGATTACAGGCAGGAGAGACTCGGTTGAAGGGGCAAAGGAGACAGAAGTCACTCAGCTGGGGAAGAGAGAAGCCTCAGAAAAAGTTGGATCTCTCTCAGATAGAGAGATGTAGGGATGTAGGATATAGACCCAGTCTAAGGCCAAAGGTCTAAAAACTCCTGTAGAGAGTTGCTGGTGCTGGATTGACTCCCCTTTCAAACCCTGAATAGGGCAGCACATGCCTGGAAAGGGTGAGGTCCTGAATTTAATTCTTGGTATTTGAAAAAAATGAAGAAGCTGCAGGTAACCAAGGTAATGACAGATGCCTGGAGGGAGTGGTTGAAGCTGGGGATTAATCCACACACTTGAAGCTAAGGCAAAGCCCTCTGAAGAATAGAAAGATCTGTTCCAGCCACAGAAGCAAGCTGTTCCAGCTTGCAACCAGGTTGCTAGGCAGAAAGGACGAAATTGATATTAGCCTGCTGGGTGTAAAAATAAACATTCTGCAGCCCTTGGGCAGCTCCTCTCCTCCCATATGGAGAGAAGGCTCCACCTGCCCTCATATTTCATCTCTGCCTCTTCATTTCTTCTGTTAATGGCAGCATCAGTGAGAAAATACAGAGATCAAGAATCAGCACAAATATGATTTACCTCCAGCTGGAAGATGACAGTCCAATGCAAAGTTAGATAATGTCTACAGTAAGTCTTTGTCTTCTGGGGTTTTTATCCATTTCAGGTTACCATAGTAAATTCATGACCTAATGCTTGGGAATTTTACAAGAATGCCTCACAACTGTTACAAGGTTTACATTTCCCAGGAGTTTTCAGGTCAGGCAGGATGCAGCTTAACATCTAGCTCACCACACAATTCATTCTGTTTGTACCTTAGGTCAACAACTTGATCTCCTTTCATGGGCTTTATGATTAAGTAACATGAGAGGGGGTGAGGAGTAAATTCATCTAAACTTTAAGTGACTTCTCTTTTTAAATTTATTGACTTGGTACAGGTTCTTGCTGCATTGCTCAGACTCATAGTGATCCTCCTGTCTCAGCTTCCTCAGTGCTGGGATTACAGGAGTGCACCACGATACCTGATTTTGGTGGCAGGCACAGCATGTGGCACCAGGAATCGAACCCGGGTCCTTGTGCTTGCCAGGCAGGCACTGAGACTGCTGAGCTATCTTCGTGGCCCTTTAAGTGACCTCTAAACTTGAGTCTTGAACATCACGAAAGGGTCACTCTTGCCATGACCCTTTATCCTCTTGCTGTTTTTCCTCAGCAACTTCAAGGGCCACATTGGTTCACAGAAGATGCCAATGGTCCAGGAGAAAGGAGTCTCTGAAGTGCAGATTGACTTGGTTCTTCTTCCCAGGAGCATTTCATTTGGGCAAGAAGCCACTAAAGTGTTGTACACTCAATGAGAACAGATCTTCTCCTCTGGATTCACAGATTCGCATGCCAGTTATCCCTGAAAACACCCTGTGAAACCGCATCCCGGTCTGCTAAGGGGCACACACTTATCTGCTAGCCATCTTCCAATCCAACCCAACTGACAGCCTTGATTAATCAACCCATATATGAAATAACCCCTTTGCTACTCACCACTTTCTTTTTTCTTTGTCTTCTTTTCTTTTCTTTTGTTTCTTTCTTTTCTTTTCTTGTATTTTAGGGAAGGGTCTATAGGGTGCTCAGGGTCTCACTACTAGATCAGACTCATAGAGCTTCTCGTGTTTACAGCCTCCCAAGTGCTGGGATTACAGGCGCCCGCCAGCACACCTACTCTCTATTTCCATCTCAGCGCACCCCGGGGTCGGGACCGGTACAGCATGCTGGGGAATCACTACTATCGATTACAATTAATCTTGGGCAAGATTTCAGAGGGAAGAAAAATTCACCAAAACAAACACTGATGGAATTTCTTCCTTTGTGAGGTGGAGATAGTATCATTAGGACTTGGGTCAACCAATCAGTGGCTACCCTCCTATTGCAACATTGATATATTTTTTAACTGGTGGACTGAGAAGTGGGGAGAAAAGTGAAGTACAAAAACTACATAAAATGGGCCAACGGGAAGAGCTATGGCAAGCTAATTTCTGCATATTCACAATATCTTGAAAAATTCCACTCAGTATGTCAGCCGGTGGCTGAAAGAGAAATGGAACTAGCCAACCAGGATGATCATGATGAAGGTAAGAAACCGTCTCGGCCATTTGTAAGAGGAGTCCCGAACTCTGAGGTGACCGGTTTGGGCATGCTGCCTACAGATATGCAGCCTGTTCATCACCTTTGATACTGAACCTTAAAAATGCATTTGCTTGAAATACCTGAATCTCTTTGTTCTCCTACGATCATCCCAAGGCAAGTGGGAGACATCCAAGTTGAACAGTAGTCCTCCGACACGATCTATGCCAGAGATTGGGCAGAAAATAGATGAAAATTGTCACAGGAGCCAAAGGTCTGTGCATGTAGTGCTAAGATAAGCCCCACTGTGCTGGACCATCCAGCAGAGACTGTGCCCTTTTGGGCAGATCCAGTACCATCCCAACTGGCTCTGAACTTGGCTTGGAAGAAAAATTCTTCTACAGACACATAGTCGAGCTTTTCCACCAGAAACTCTAGGGCCTCTGGAGTCCCTGCTTTAATCATTTTCTCATGGCTGAAACACAACACCAGACTCTCAAGCTCAAAGGAGGAAAGATTCATGCTGACGTGGTCTGTACAGGTTTGATATGTGGTCAGCTGGGTCTGAGGCAAGAGAGATTGTCAGATGGGCAAGATCAACGCTCCACACTGTGGCAGCAGGAAGCAGGGGGAGATCAAGAAAAGAGGCGAAGGAAGAGGAGGAGGGAGGTGGACCCTGCAAGGCCATGCCCTGAGTGAACCGCCTCCTCCAGTCAGGCCTCACCTGTCAACATCACATTTACCTATCAACTCATCAGTAAACTAATGGGATTATGAGTGCCATGCCTGGTCACCTCCAGAAGCATGACCTAGGATTTCCTGAGGCTTTGGAGAGAGATGAACATATAAATTATAGTATAGTCCAAATCATAGATAGATGCTGTTCAACTGAAAACATGGTGACACCCCAGTCCAGGTGTGGTGGCATGCCCCTGTAATCTTAGACTGGGAGCCTGAAAACAGTAGGATCACTACAAGTCACTACATGGTCTTGCAGAACCATGTAGGAAATATATTTTAAAAACATCATATATATATATATATATATATATATATATATATATTGACTTCCAATCAACTCATCAGAATTTTAAAATACTGTAGTTGGGCATGGTGGTGCATAACTGTAATCCCAGAACTTTTGGGGGCTAAGGCAGGAGGACTATAAGTTTCAATCAAGCATGAAAATTTAATAAGTACTTGTTTCAAAATATTTTAAAAGGTAAGGGATTTAGCTCAGTGAAAAGGCCTTGAGTTCAATCCCAAAGTACCACAAAAGAAAACAAGTGTTTAAGAAACACACACACACACACACACACACACACACACCCGTACATTTTAGCTTAATTGCAGAACATACTGTAGAGTATGGCTTAGTCTCTCTGACAATCAGCATCTGACTAAGAAGATGTCTTGCTGTTAATAACCAGCATAGTGTGGAAATATAGTATTTCATATGACTAGCTCATGGAAAAGTTAAAATTCAGAATATAATTTCTGTAAACTGTATATTACTTTTATATTAGAAAAAAGCTACAAAAGGGTTTGTATTGAAAAATCTTAAACGCTACCTATTTGGAGATGTCACTTTACAAATGCAGAAAATATGCAGGGAAAATGTGGTCATCAGTGCACAATGTAGCTCAAAACTACTGGTCTTTAAAGAGCAGATTAGGCTATAGGCATACATCAAGGCAAACTACTGTACACTGAAGACTCTGTGTAGTATGACAAGTGACAAGTATTCTTTTTTTTCTTTTTATTGTACTTTATCTTCCTCAAGATAAAACAAAAATATCTCAGCAATGCATAGAATAGTATCTTCATGTATGAAATTAATGTTCAAGCATGTAAGACAAACAAACAAAAAAGGTTTTGATAGAATTTTTTATTTTTTTATTTTATTTTATTTATGTATTTATTTTTTTGTGGAACAGGGGATTGAAATCAGACCATTTCACTTGCTAGAAAGTTCTTATTCTACTGAGCCATCTCCGCAGCCCCTTGATAGAGTTTTGAAGAAAGGCATTCTGTGCTTGGAATATAGTGAATAAAGAAAGTCGAGTGGTAGAATATATTTTTCTCCCAGCTCTAGAAAAAGTTGTAATAAGCTCAAGATATGGAATGATATTTTCCAGAGGACATGTTCAAGGTTAAATGACATGGGATGGTTTGTTCCCCAAATCCTAGGACTCCTTGTTTGTTGAAGAGATTATAGGTAAAGAACAAAAAAGGAACATTTGGCTAATAGATAACCAGATGGGAGAGGGATCTGATGGCTTTTTTAAAAACTCAGACAAAGCCATGATGTTTAAATGCAATCTGCTTCTTACAGAGATCAATAAAAAGGAAAAAGAGGACATATTCAGGTGTAGTTATTGAAAATGCCCTCTAATTGAAGCACAAATTGCAGAATTATTTAATTTTGCCTTTAATTTTTGAGCTTTTAAAAAATGACTTCAAAGAGAATTTAAAATAGTGGTTTTGTTTGTTTGTTTGTTTCTTAGTACAGGGTCTATGGGGTACAGGGTCTACAGGATCTCATTACATAGATCGGACTCAGAGTGATCTGCCTGTGTTCAGCCTCCCAAGATCTGGGATTACAGGCACATGGCTCCATGCCCAGTCTCAATTGCCCGCTCAACATTCCCAGGGGGTGGGGCCGGCACAGCCCACTTGGGATCGAAACCCAGCCGCTGTGCTCTGCCTAAGCAGGTGCTTTAATTTGTTGAGCTATTTGGCCAGCCTCAAATCACACTGAATTTCACCAAACAGAATGATAGGAATGCAACAATGGCTATTACATTGTATATTGTTGTCTTCAAGTTAGTTCTTCAGGTTATCAGAGATAAGCATGCAAAATTGGTCAAAAAACTACAACAAAGAAAACAAAAATTAAGCATTATCTTCTCCTTTCAATGGACCAGTAGAAATCAGCATGCCTTTATTTTGTAGGAAAAGGCAAGAACACCGAATGTTTCATTCACGTTTGGTGCCATGGACGTTTCCAATATAATAAAAGGATGGTTTTATACACTTCCAAGGTTAAATCACAGGTACACTTAGAAAAATACAACATGGGAATGGCAGCTACATTGTGTTTAAGGACTATATTTAAATATCTAACTTTTTAAGATAAGGGAAGTGATTTTCTTCCTTTCTTGGTACAGAGTAATAAATGCATTGCATGAAGATACAAGTGACAATATTTGGTTTCTAAAATTCAGTCTTTGGAAAACCTAGGTCTTAGAATTGATTGCATTTTATGCACTATGAGACATATACATGCCAATGTTCTCTGAGTCTCAGAGGACAGCACCGTGGGCTGTGTGTTCTCATTGGAGCCATCTCCTGTAACCCATGCAAGTCCAGGAGCACCCACTTGAGGTGGTTTCTACCACATTCGAGGTAGGAATGAAGGCATGAAACAATTTGCTTACTAGACTGAAGGCCTACTTGGTCAAAGGTGCTGGTGAAACTCAAAGTTTCATACCCATGTACGAAACTTAATAGGTTCTTTCCAGGGTTCCTTTGTAATCTGTCTCCTCCCTGTTTAAAACTTTACACAAGTACTGCAAAACTGTTCATGTGGGCTTGCTTATAGAAGGCCAATAATTAATATGGCACAGAAAATGGGCCGGGTCAAGATGAGGTTTTGAGAATTCCATGTATCAAGTTCTCCTTGTGAAAGCAAAGAAGCGTGGATTGCTTAGCTATCCAAAGAGAAGTTTTGCAATGTGGTTGCAAAATGCACATCAGAAAGCCAAATTATATACATAGAGATTAATGAAGGAAGGAATCCGAATTCATCTCTGATATCTCCTATACTTCATAAAGAATGATGTTTCTAGGATGATTATCTAAAATGAAAAATGTATTCCTGTGCTTTCTTTATATAAACCGTGTACCAAATTTGGAAAGATTTATGAGTTTTTTATGAGTGTGAAGGATGGCTTTCTGGGATATTTTTAGGTCTTTTTAACTTTTGGCTTATCTGGATTTGTTCTTTATTGGGTAAGACTGACGGATATGCTGACAGTGGTGGAGATATTGAAAAATATTACCCTAAAGAAACCTTAAGGATCCCAGGATTATGAAATGCATACATCCAAATGGCTAGCATGTACAACACGGAACCAGCAGTTGAGAACACCAGACATAGTGTACCTCGCAGGAAGAATTGAAGAGAGGGGATTTAAACTTCAGTTCAGAAGGAAAATAAACATCTGTTGAGATTGGGAAGTTGCTACCAGGGATCAGTGGAGGCTAAGAATATAAAAGGAGCAAAATGTTGACCAATAAGGGCCGGCAAGACAGCTCAATGGACTAAGTGCCTGCTTAGGCAAGCGCAGGAACCGGGGTTCCATCCCCGGCAGCACATGATGCGCTAGCCCCACCCCCGAGGAACGCTGAGCTGTCCACAGAGACCTAGTATGGTGGTGCACTCCTGTAATCCCAGTGCCGGGGAAGCTGAAAGCAGGAGGATCACTATGAGTCCAAATTGCGTAGTGAGACCCTGTACCAAATACGCAAATGAAAAATAAATAAATGAGTAATATTTTGACCAATAGATGAGATGCAATGTGAGAGAGGGAGAAATAACTGAAGTTATTTTCTCTCCTGCTGTACAACTTGCTGTTATTTTAATCTAGAAGGCTAGGATGAGTGATTCTAGGGTGGGCTACCTGGAGCATATAATTTCTGTAGAATGGGGAGGAGGGAATCTAGGAAAAGACATCTCTGTGTGGTAAAAGTGCTAATTTCAGACTACATTAATGACAGTGACTTAAAGACAGAGTTTGGTTAATCAGAAAAAGTCACTTTGGGATTCTCAATCGTAGTTTCCCCTCTACACACACTGGGCACTATTTTTGCAAGCTAAAGAAATAAAAAGGCAACTGCACATGCTCATATACGTTGTTTTAATGGCTTTTTTTCTTCTCCCCAGGAACCAGGAAAGCAAATATCATGTATTTCTTGAACATAATTTCCTTTTATTTGTATTTCTTGGTATTTGTGTATCTTAAGCACAGTTTTGTACTCTGGGTAAGTCAACCACCTAAACTGCTTCCTTGTTTGTGTCTTTAGCTTTAGATCATTGTAAAATATGCACTGGGATGAAGTCAAAATGGTAACAAAGACGAAGCACATAGAAGCCTGCTCTGCTTGAATTTGCTTTAAAATGATCTGAGTCTTCATCATTCAGATGCCTAAATGGCATACAGGGAATCTCTGTCTTGGCACTTTTCATGTCTCCCAACGTTCCAGCTGGAAGAGATCTATTTTAAGTAATTATCGTAATGATTTGGCTTGATTTAATAGTCCATTTTTCCTACGGAATGATTAATGGTTGTGATTGTTTCTATCAAAGACAAAATTATTTGGAGAGAGAGGTCTACCTGTGTTCGGCATCAAGGGTTGGCCAACTTCTCTTTTTGCTCTGAAAAGAGAGAGATAGTAAGTACTTTTGGTTTGAGAGATGTAAGTATTGTTGTCTATCAAAATTGCACTTGGCTAGGGAGATAGCTCCGCGGTGTAAAGCCCTGCCTGGCAAGCGGAAGGTCCTGAATTCGATCCCCGGCACCGCATGATGCGCCACCCTGAAACCGGGCATGGTGGCACATGCTTGTAATCTCAGAGCCAGGGAGGCTGAGGCAAAAGGATCACTCCGAGGCTGGATGGTGTAGAGAGACCCTGTGTCAACAACAACTGCAACAACGACAATGACAAGTGTACCTGGGTGCGTAGAGATAGTACAGCTTGCTTAGTCACCTGCCTGGAAAGCACAAGGTCTAGAGTTTCATCCCCTGTGTCACAAATAAATACATAAATAATAAATAAATAAATAAACATGCACTAGGCTTCGTTATCAGTGGAAGACATGGAAGCAAATAATGAGAATAACTAAATTATAAGGCACTTACAGTATTTGTGTAAAATACTGTAGTGCTTAGATATTACTTATGCATATTTTCCCATGTATAATAAATTACTTCTGCATCCCTTATATGACTAATGGAATACGAGCACAATGCAAATACTTGTGATTCAACTGAGAGAACAGCTGTAAGAAAATAGCCTGTGCTTTTTATTTTATTTTATTTTTGGCAGAACTGGGGATTGAACTCAGGCCCTTGTGCTTGCCAGGCAA
>NDGN011270428.1:0-11157 GCA_002564285.1 Tympanoctomys barrerae | reverse complement strand
GTATGTATTATCACCCCACCAACATTTATTAAATAGAACATCTTCCTGTCACCCGTTTAAATGACCACCTCCTGTACTGAATTTCCATACAAATAGGGACTCCTTTCAGACCCAGAGCTGTTCCATTCATTCTGATACTCCTATGAAAATAACTCACTGTTTGGATTGCTACTACTTGTAATTCATTTTATTCTATAGAAAGCAAGTTCTTTTTGCAAAACTTTTGTGATTTTTTAAAAAAATGCATTTTGTACAGGGTTCTCACTAGCAGCTCAGATTCGTAGTGATTCTCCTCTTTCAGCCTCCCCAGTGCCTGGATTACAGGCCTGTGCCATCACGCCCGGTCTTGGTGGTGGCTCAGCATGCCCAGGGCAGGCCTTGCACGACAAGTGGTACCAGGGATGGAACCTGGGTCCTTGAGCTTGCCTAGGCAGGCGCTAAGACTGCTGAGCTATCTCTGTATGCTATAAAACCTTTACACTATCATTACCTTTTAATTTTTATGGATTAATTTAATAATCACTGCACCAAGGTAGTGGCCACCTTCAACTGTCCACCTTCACAGATTTTTCAAACATCTGTTTATTTTGGAAGGTATCCCATTTGATTTGTAACTTCTTCAGAAAAGAGATTTCCATTACACAATGCTGAACTCTCCTATCCAAGAGCTTCTTGCCTCTACTCAAGAATTACAAAATGTGACAGAAGAATTTAAATTTGTTCTTCCTTTGGTTTTAGCTAAGTTTATCTCTAGAAACCTCTTCCTCCTCCTCCTCCTTCTTCTTCTCCTTCTCCTCCTCCTCCTCTTCCTCCTCCTCCTTCTCCTTCTCCCCCTCCGTCTCCTCCTCCTCCTCCTCCTCCTCCTTTTTCTTTTCTTTTTCTTTTTTTAACCAAAAAGAATACTGTGAAATGCAAACATTTAGTTACCTCTGGCTTGGAGGAAAAGATATTATTACTTTATACAAGTAAATGCAAAAGGCTTTCCTCTGTAATTGTAGTATTTTGGGCAAGTTCCCAACTTTTAAATGTATCACACATAATTTCAAAAGGGTCAATTGTCCTGTTTAATTATACTTCATAGCTTCAGTGATTTCCAAATGTATCCCAGACTTGTTATGCCTTTTACTGAAAGGTCTGTCTATTAAACCTAGGCAGATTTCCATGCTGGGGCTATAATATTTGGAAAAACACTGCTCCTAAAGAGAAATCTTATGTCCCTTTGATGGGATTACACATCTTATAATTTGAAGGAGGATTAAAACACTTCAAATATCAATGTTGAGTGGATACCTCAAAATTTCTTGTGTACAATTTTCTGTTCTGTAAATCAAAGTAGGATTAAATGATGGATGTTGGGGCTTCATTTGGGATCTTACTGTATACTTCAAGAGTGAAGGAAGAAGTAGTTAGGTGAACTCATTGGGAAAGAAACCAAATCTTATTTTGGGTTTAAAAGAAGTATATGAATGCTTGGTTTCAGAAAAGGCCCTTTTAGCAATTTTTTTGAAACATGTTACCATAAGTAATTTTACCCATGAGCTTCACATAAATGGATGCCTGGATTATAAATATTACTTTACCGTTAGAAGTTAAGACACAGAAAGAATTCAGGAGCAATAAAATAGATGTTTGGCATGATAAACAACTTAAATGATAAGGACATGGAAGAAGCATAATCAAGAAAGGAGCATAAAGACAAAATACTGGAACGAGTAGGTGGTGAGGGGTGTGCGTGTTGGGGGTGGGGCGGGGGTGGTACTGAACGGGCCCTGGAGTCTGGACAGAATGCCTTTCACTAGCCAAACTTCAGATTGTGTACTTTGGCCCTGGGAAACTCCTTCCTTGTGGTCATAACGCTGTGGCTCCGTTCCAAAGATGCTCAGCCAGGGATTCAAGCAGAAGTGGGTGGAGAGCCTGAACACAGAGCAAACAGTATCTTATGGGGCTGTGGGAAGACTTTAAGAGCCATTTTAATGACTACAATATTTTGAGGGAAAATAGTCAATGTGCAAGGACAAAAAAAGGCGTCCTCATGTTATTTATGAAAATATCCTGATAAGGCTTAACGATTGAATGGAATTTGCTGTGGAGAGAAAACTTAAAATTTAGAACTGGGAGTACAGAGATTGTGGTGGTTAGGGGAACACTTTTAGGATTAGAGATAATCTCAATAGGTTTTGGCGTGGTCTTTCCCAGATTTATGAATGAAGAGATCCAAAAGCAACATTCTCATTAGCAAAACGATGATTTCTATCATTTTGATATTCAGCTGATGATCATAGACTCTCCACACTGTTTCAGAAATAGACTTATTCATAAGTTTTGACCACCCAGAAAGCTGCCACATCAGGATTTTTCTCATTTTTTTTCTATAGTGAATAGTTCCAGGTTATATCACCTTCTCCAACAACAACAACAACAACAACAACAACAACAACCACCTGATAGTGTATCCTGAGTAAATAACCATCTATAACCCATGCGGTCCAGAAGCAACTGTAAATATTTTTCTGTGCTGGGATGTAGTACTTCTTCCTTAACTCCACAAGTGTGGCGTTCACTTATTAGAGTGCTGTGGCACCATGGCCAGTGTCTTTTCAGACAGAGGTAAAGTCTGCTCCTGAGGACAAAGCGACCAACACTGACCTAGGTGTATGGGGCATCTGAGCTGAGTTCTCAGATGTGTGAGGAAAATGGTGGGAAATGCAATTTTGACAGTTTTAGCTGGCCAGTGAGCTTGTCTTTGATAAAGGATGGAGAAACGCATAAACTCAGTGTGCTGCAGAGGAGTATGGGTAATGAAGTAGACAGCAATATGACCCATAATGCAGCAGGTGGGTTGAAAACACATAGGCTGCTTCATCTCTTGCCAGGATGACCACACCACAAGAAGAAAACTAGTTAATTTCTAAGGGAATGAAATGGGTGATATTAAAATAATCCCATAAGGATTTAGTTGTTAGGTAGGATTATCTCTTTCATTGAAATGTGTCTCAGGAGGACCATGGGCCTGGGATGGTAGGAACACAAGAGTGAGAGAATCAGAAACCAGCTATAATAATTTCCTTATCCTTCATATCTACCCTGTTTTTAGAGGCTACAACTTCACTATTAATCTAAACTTATAATTTGTCATTTATCAGTTATGAGATTATAACTGTGGCCTATTGGAGCCCACAATTTTAAATCATTTTAAAAATTGTAGTTCATGAGAACAGCTAAATCAAGCTCTCTTAAATCTACCTTATAATTCATTAACTGAACAGAAATACCGAGTTCAAGGGAAAAACATAGCATGAATTTCTGTTTATGCTGGACCTAGCAAGAGTTAAACAGTTGGCAAATGGATACCTAGAGAAAAAGGTGTAAAGGTTTTGCCTCAGGGTGATACTGTAAAAACATCAAAATGTTTCCCAAATTCTCTTCCATCTTACAGGCCACAAGAGAGCCTAACGGTGCTAATTTTTAAATGGGAAGGCCAATTAACTACTACTGTGCTAAGCCCTTGTCTCTGTGGATGAGTGGAAATCACCCTATCAAGAAAACCCAAGAATTCTGCATTTTTTCCTTAAAAGCCCCTTCTTTAATAAGGACTTGAACAGATTCCTGTCATTGTTCTAGATAATGGATCACCTACACATACATTTCCAAGTGTAATGACACTCTTGCTTATTAAAGACCTCTCAGCTGAAGGGGCAGAATATTATGAACTGGCCAAGCCATTCATTTTCTTGAATATGTTATTCAGTATTTTATGCTAAACCAGCAATACACCATCCATTTTAGTACAATGATCCTTATGTTCAATAAAATTGAAGTGTCGCATCATAAATCATTATAGTCATTTATTTTACATTAGACACATTAGCCACTATATTCCATAATCTATTACAATAAGGTGGATTTAAATGTACCCCAAGGAACTGCAATAATAACTTGAGAACCAAATATAGCAATTTATGGGTAAAATATGCTTAACCTAAAACTGTGCTAGCTATCTTGATGGCTGTGAACTCTGGTTGGAATTTAGTGCTGATGGGGACTGAGCTCAGCGATGTTTAAAAAGAGAAAAGAGGGAAGAATGGTAGAACTTCCTCTAATTTTCTGTACATTAGTTCAAAATGTATAAGATTAATAATTATACAATCAGTGAGACAGATAAACTTTGTTGAAAGAATTCATGGTCAGCTAAAATTTCTAAGAGAAAATGGTTGAGATTTCTAGTTAATCATTCAATAGTATATGTTTTTCAAAAACAGCAGTGTCCAGAAAAGCTTTATCAGTTCAGACTAATTCCACTAATTCCAAATTTAAAATCTCAGACAAGCTGGGTAGAATGAACACCAATGTTTATATATCTAATTAATCCTATGAAAGAGATGTGAAGAGAATGTTTTTGTGTGAAATAGATGTTTAAAATGTCCTTAAATTTGTGGGAGTCATCCTTTGACTTATAGTTGACATGATAATTTTAAGTTCATATCAACTAACAAAAAGTTTTGTCTGGTTTTCTCTTCTAGATAGTGCTTTATTAGCCTGTTCTCATTTCCTGAATATGCCTAAGAGCCATAAAACTATAATCTATGAGTTGGTGCCTTTGCTAGTTTGCTATCCTGTATGTGATACCATCTTATTTGTAATTATAGGTATATGCTAATGACTTCCATGCTAGACAACACATTTCTCTTGGCAATCTCAAGTATTTTTATTTTTTTTTAATTTTTTTTTATCTCAAGTTGTTGAGATTTGAACAGGAGTATAAATTCTTTGCTGTTTTAGATTATTAAAAGTAAGTTCTTTGTTGTGTCCAATTTGAGACATCATAGCCCAAATTGGCAGTCAATTCTTCCAGGAAAGCAGAGAACAGATTAATCTTTCTGTTTGAAAGCCACTCCCCGAAGCAGCCACCCATCCACCCAGCTATGCTTCGTCTGACCTTCTGTCCCTTCCTCCTCTCATTCCTCCATTTATACAGTTGCCCAATGACCAATCATCAACCACTGATCCAGATGCAATAATATCCAACACCGATTCAGTGATTTCTCTGTGCCAGACATAAGGTAGGTTTCGAGGTTTATCATGATGAAAAAACAGGGGTCTGTCCATGTAGTGAGACTTTTCAATGACTATTTTTATGTTGTGCAAAAAAAAAAAATACTGTGTCCTTTTACACCATTTGTAATCATTACATATGATTAGTTGTCAGTTTTCCTTCATTGAACATGTATAAAGTTTTACAAAATAAATTCTGAGGAGACCAGAGAGCATCTTGTGTGGCTAGACAATCATACGAGAATTATTTTTCTTGGCTCTTATTTCTTTATCTGTCAATGAGGGAATTAACCAGGCAGTTTCTAATGTCCCTTCACAAATGCTAGGGTGTGAATTATTATTTTTGTTGTCTCTTTCTAATCATCTATCTCTACAAAAATGGCTCTGAGGCAAAAGACAAAAGAATGAAGCACCAGCTCTGATCTTTGCATCATTCTCATTTGATCCAACCCATATTCCCTGTTTTTTCTGTCTGATTTCTATTACTGGTACATTACACCAAATTTGCTGTTCTCCCATCAGTTTTATCATACAGTTTATGGTCTTAAAAATTGTTGTCACATGAATACAGTGCTAACACAAAATTTTCTGTCATTATTTTTAATTGTCTGTCAGCGTCAGTATTATCCTGATTTTTCACTTTTACTGACATATATGAATTATATATTATGTCCCCAGGCATGCTTTTCTTAATGAAATAAAGCTTCATTTTCTGTTTCTTGGTCTAATCCTACTAAATTACTTAGCTTAAAATATTTACAGGCACCACTTTATAACATTTTTATAATTTGGGTCTGTTTTATACATTATTACAGCTTTTGCTTTTAGGGGGATTCAGGTTGTGCTCACCCACGATTGAGGCTTTTCTCTAATACTGAATGTCATCTTTTGTATGCTCTATCAATTATAGAACAAAATAACACTATTGGAGAGGGCAATGCTGAACTAGCAATCAGTCCCAAAATTTAATCTCTTAGAGATCTGGAGTCTGGACATACGGACAGTGACCATTTGGTGAGGAGAGGGGAAGAGGAAGATTTTGAGGAGTCAGGAATGAACTGATAGGAAAACTGGAAGCTGAAAACAAGTTGGAGAGAAGGACCACAATGCAGAGGAAAGAATTAAACAATCTGAAAATTTAGCCCAGTTCCCAGGAAGGAGATTGTGCACACTACGGAAGTCCTGAGGACCAGAAGCTCTGGGGAGAAATGGTGGACTGGGCTGGTGGCACTGGCCCTAGGAGGAGCCCATGGCTTTGTGAATGGCCAAAGCAGAGTGAGGTTTTGATCCCAGGTAGCTCCTTTAAGAGGGCAGGAAAGATCCAGAGAGGGAATCCAGGGTGATATCTGCCCTACTGCCAGAGAGTGCTTGGTCCAATGTCCTTTTGGGAATGGGTTGAAAGACTGAGAATCAGAACAACTAAGCAATAACTGACTGCTCTTCAAGGCATCCAGGGTGACATTTCTCATAGTGAATGCACAGAAACAGCCAGGAGGATGGTTGTAGAGAGGGTTCAGGCTAGACATAGACCCCTTGAGTGGTTTGAGTGTGGGCCAGGAGAGATGTGGTTCCTGCCGCCCATGGTGAGGAGCCAGGCCAGACTGTGCTGTGTTTAGAAATGCCTGGCTCAAAGGTGCTGTGCTGAGTGTGGTACTGGGAGAGTGCTTGAACCGCATCTGCTGGTGTGGGCCAAGGACTTGCCTTTCCTTTCATGGTGGCTTCAGCCTGGGGTGAACAGATAGGTCTCTGGAAAGAGGGCCAGCACACAAACCCACAGGCCATAGAGTCACGTAGACAAAGTTAGAATTTGCTGACTTCTAAAACTGCAGATCCTGAAGAGAAACTACTTATTCAAAAATAGAGAGAAACTTTTTTTTTCCTTTTGGACTCTTCTCTCTTTCTTTTTTTCCTTCAATAACTTATTGGGGCTTGAGGACATTTCCTTTTACTCTTATTTTATTTTATGTATTTAGTACAGGGTCTACAGGGGTCTCACTACACAGATTGGATTATTAGTGATCCTCCTGTTTTCAGCCTCCCAAGCACTGGGATTATAGGCTTGCACCACCACGCCCAGTCTCAATTGCATCTCAGCATGCCCAGGGAGCAGGGCCAGCACCACATGCCTGGGATCAGACCCCAGTCTCTGCGCCTGTCTAAGTAGGTGCTTTAGTCCACTGAGCTATCTGGCTGGCCCTTCCTTTTTCTCATTTCCTCTTGCTATTTTTCCTGTTCCTTTTTTCTCTTTTCTTTTTTCATGTTCTCTATCTTTTATTTTTTCTCCTATCTTCTTTTTGGTGTTCACTATTTCACTTGATCTTTTCTGTTACCTTTATCTAATTCTAATAATATCCTTTTTCATAATTCTTAGCAGAATCTTTTGTCTCATTACAGACTCCTCATTTTCCACTGTTTAATTTTTAAAAATTTTCTTCTGTAATTCTCTTCTTTGCAAACCTCTTTATCTTTACCGTATACACATTGAGTCTTATTAATCTTTAGATACCTTTATGTTTTAAACGTTAAATTAATTTCTGTTGTTAGTGGAGGTACAGTCCCATTCAGTACATACTTACTGTATGTCAATATTTGGATTATCTGAATGTCTAATTAAAAATCTCTTCTCTGTGTTTACTTGTGGTGTACTGTTGGTTCTTATGGTATGTCAATATCCAGTTTGTTTTGGATGACATTAATGTTGTTGATTCATTTGTGATTGTCAGAGTGGCACAGGCTGCTGTGGATGGATTTTTTCTATATGCCAATATCCAAATTATCATTGCATTGTTTACAATTCCACAGTCCATTCCTAGAGAACTGGCCATTGGGCCAGTTATACCACACCCATCCCTCACATATTATTGGAAGTGGTTAGATCTTAAGATAGAGGCAAAGGACTATAGTTAGCCACGCCCAGAGTGTACCAGAGAAAGACAGACATTAACTAAAGATATTTCTATATTAGAAACAAAATATTTTCATTATAAGCAAATGCAGTTGTCAGCACAAAACAAAACAAAGAAACAAGAAGAAACAACAGAAACACGAGGAAACAACATACACCTGGAAACTCTCAATTGCCATAAGCTGATTCGTGGAACACTAAGGGGGAGGGAAGCAAAAGCCACCCAGCTGAGTTTGTTTGTTTGTTCTTTTCGAGCCAGGATCGCATTAGGTAGTTCAGGCTGGACATGAACTCACTATGTAGCCCAGGCTGGCCTTGAATTCACTCTGATCCTCCTGCCTCAGCTTTCCAAGGGCTGGGATTATAAGCAAGTGCCACTATGCCTGGCTATAATTGAACTGTTTGAAAGGATAACAGAGGAGATTAAGAATAGATCAATAAGGTGCTTGCTCAGTGAGCACAGAGAATGGATAATGGATGTGGTAACCAAAATGATTAGGGTATTTATAGAAGACTCTAATAAAATTTTAGCTGAGCTAAACAAAATACTACAAAACATGCATGACCAGTTTGGCAAAGAATTAGAGTCAATGAGAGGCACCAGACAGAAATCCTGGAGATTAAAAATTCCGTGGAAAATATAGGGATCAGAAGTCAGCAACGTGAGGACAGAGCATCAGCATTATAGATACAGTGGCTGACACAGATAAGTTGTTCAGAGAGACACTAAAAGCAAAATGAGATCCTGAAAAGTGGACCCCAAAGCTGCTAGAAGACATACAAGATTCTCATCTAAGATTAATTGAAATTAGTGAACATTAGAAGACAGCACAAAGGACATAAAATATATTTATAGAAAAAGTAGAAAAGTTTCCAAAGATAGGGAAAGAATTAAAGGTACAAATAATTGATGCATCATGTAGAACTCCAAATACTCATGATCAAAAAAGAAACTCCACACAACACATTATAGTTTAAATTCCTGAAGTCCACCACGGGGGTGGAATCTTAAAAGCTGCTAGGGAAAAGCAATGAGTCATTTATAAAGGAAAACCAATGAGAATCACAGCAGATTTTTCACATGAACTTTAAAGGACAGTAGAGCTGAAAGTGTTTTAAGCCTCAAAGAAAATAAATTTCAATCCAGACTTACATATCCCATACAACTATCTTTCAAAATTAATGGAGAAATAAAATATTTCCATGACAAACAGCAGTACAGGAAATTCAGCCACACCAAACCAGCATCACACAAACTTCTCAGTTTGTTCTGGACAGAGACACTGAAGTCAACAATGTCAAAAAGTCTAATAGAATGAATAAAACCAGGGAGGGTGAACAGCTAAGCAGATGGGCCTGGGGAAAATAATGCAATGATAAGAATAAGCCAGTCCCTGTTATTAATGACTCTCAAAGTGAATGGTCTCAGTTTCCATTTATCCTCAAAAGAATTTCACAGTATAAAAGTAAAAGATTGAAAACAGTACTTCATGAAATGAGAACCCATAAAAAGGAATAACCATACTAATTCAAGGCAAAAGTGATCAGAAGAGGCAAGCAGGATTTCTATTTGTTGGTTAAGGGAACAATTTGATAGAAAGAGGTAATAATTAGAGACACATATGTATCACTACTAGCATATCAAGCTGCACAAAACAAGTACTACTGAACATAAAAGATCCAATAAACCCCAACATGATAATGGTGGTTGAATTCAATACTACAATGCCACAAATAAATCAATTAGTTGACCCAAATCTTTGGACAAATGGTATTAATACTTATCTACAGTGTTCCACCCAACAAAACAGAATACACTTTTTTTGTGAGTAGCACATGAGGTTTTCTACAAGAGACCATGGGTTAGCCTGGTGGTGGTGAGCCTTTTAGAGCTTTTAATGACAGAAAGAGCCTGCTGGGGCATGTGTGCCATAAACTCTCCACTATTGGACTAGTCCCTAAGGAATGCTTAAGTAAATGCAAACAAACTGAAAACAACTCATGTATATTGTAAGATCATAGTGCAATGACATTGTAAATCAATAGCAAAAGAAACAACAGAAATTATGCAAATAAATGGAAATCAAACAGTACCTTCTTGAGTAATCAATGGGTCAGAGAACAAAATCAAGAAGGAAATTAGACAGTTACTAGAATCAAAGGACAATGTCAGCACAATATACCAGAACTTACGAGACATGACAAAAGCAGTCCTATGAGGGAAGTTGATAACTGAATGTCCACATAAGAAGAACAAAGTAAGCCCAAATAAATAAGCCAGTCATGTACCCCAAGGTCCTGGAAGAATAAGATCAACCCAAATCCAAATCTAGTACAAGGAAGGAAATAATAAGGGCAGTACAAAGAGTCAATGAATTGAAGAGTTGCTTCTTCCAAGGACTAACTAAAATGGAAAAATCCCTATCCACAAAAAAAAGAGAAAACAAGGACCTAAATCAATGCAATTAGAAAAGAAGTAGATGAAGACTGGGTGTGGTGGCATGCACCTGTAATCCCAGCAGTTGGGAGGCTGAAAACAGGAGGACCTTGATGAGTCCGATCTGTGTAGTAAGACCCTTAAAACCTTGTACTAAAATACATAAAAAATTTAGAAATGAAATAGATGAAATGATAATTGACACTGCTGAAATCCAGTAGATTTTTTTGTAACTATTTTGAGAACGTATGCTGTAATAAAATCGGTAATTCAGAAGAAATGGATAGATTCCTAGATTCATGTAAATAAAACTAAACCAAAGAGATATTAAAGCTTCTTTTTTGGTTTTGGTTTTGATGGTAGTGAGGATTGAACTCAGGACCTTTTGCTTGCCAGGCAAGCACTAATTCTACTGAGCTATCTCCCCAGCCAAAGAGATATCAAAAACCCAGAACAAACGAATAACAGCAACGAAGTTGAAGAAATAATTAGAAAAAAAAAAACCCTACCAAATAAGAAAAACCCCATTCCAAAGGAGTCACTGCTGAGTTCTACTAGGGAAGATCTAATGCCAATACTCTTCAAACACTTTAATGAAATTGAAAGGGAAGGAGTACTTCCAAAGTCATTTCTAGAAGCTGGCATTATCCTGATTCCAAAACCAGAAAAGGACCCAATCAAAGATGAAAACTAAAGCAAATCTCTTAGTGATATTGAACATAGACAAAAAAATTCCTCTCACCAAGACTCTGATTAAAAAAAA
>NDGN011270411.1:0-24218 GCA_002564285.1 Tympanoctomys barrerae | reverse complement strand
AGCGTGTCCCATATTATGTTTTATATATATATATATATATACATATATATGTATATATATATATAGAGAGAGAGACATGTATATATTATGCAATGTTCTAATCAAGGTAACTTATGTCAAACATTTATTATTTTTTTATGATGATGTACTTGTATCTTGTTTTCTTGAAACAAGGCCTCCCAAAGTTAAGTTGCCCATGTTGGGCTTGATCTTGCGATTCTCCTGCCTCAGCCTCCCAGAGCACAGAGATCATGTAATGGATGCATATATTCTGCCTGCATCTGTGTAAGAAGGTGTTGGAAGGCAAGCTCTGCATCACAGCCTTCTTTTTGTCTTGAGAGTTAATGAGGACCCCATTCTTTTTTAATGTTTATTAGTCCATGCTTGAAGTGCAACAGTTACATTCATTGTGGGGTTTTGATACATATATATAAAATACATCTCCATTCTTTTTGCCCCTTTCCCTCCACCCCCTTTTATGCCAGCATCAGATTAATTTATTTATCTTTTAAATCCTTATAGAGTTAATTATCATATGTGCAGATTAACAGCCAGACTAACAGGCCAAAAAGCATATAAAATGAGGACCCCCATTATTATGGGCTGGAAAAACAGTGGCCAGGCTCAGCCTTGAGAGGAAAGTGGGGTCTCAGCAGGGGGAAAAGGGTGGGAAGGACAGGACGGGCAGGAGATCGCTGCAGAGCTGCGGTGCAGCTGGATCCATATTGGGGTAGTGAGGAAAAAAGCTGCGACAGGACAGCTCTGTTGGCTTTTTGGCTTGGGAAATTATCCTTTTCCAGGTCTGATTTTTTTCCTGGCTCAGGGCAGAGACCAGGGGTGGCGTTGAGGGTCTGATTACATTTGGCACTCTCCTGCAATCAAGAAAGAATAAAAATAATAATAACAACCCAACACTAGATTAGGTAAACAATTGACATTCAAGTTGCCTCTTCCAGAGTCTGAGTGGAAACAGGCTGCCTAGCGCCGGTCTTAATTCAAACTGCGCTTCTCCAGATGAGCCCTGTCCTGCACCGGCCAAAGTGGCCTCGTCTTCCCAGAAGGGGGACCTGGCCACATCCTTGGCAGGGCTATGTCCTGGACATGTGATGCTTGGGTCATACTACTCCTAGCTCTGCCAGAGTGCTGCTGGGGAGGTGGCTGGGGTATTTTCTTTGCAAATCTTGTTGTTTTCCAGGCCCAAATGCTCTGAAACCTACAGGAAACTCTGGGAGGAAGAGACCATCTTCTGGGATGGGCAGAATTTTCTCTGCAAGCCTCTGTGGTCTTGGTTCCAGGTCTCTAACACCCTCTGTCATTCTCTATGGCTGGCAATGGGGAGAAGAGGTCAGGCCCTCACTCTGGGGCCCAGCCTTCTGCGCTGTTTGCTAATTTTGGTTGGAACTCTGGCGTTAAGTGAAAACATCAGGGATTCCTGGCAAGAACTCAGACAAAATGAGAATTAGGAAAACAGAAGAGGCTCCAAGTCTTCTTAAGCAGTGTAAGCAAATAGCCCAAGCTGCTGAAGGCCTCTGGAGAGCATCCTTTGGCAACAGACAGCCCCAAGCCACCTGCCTCGAGCTTGGGAGGCTTCCTCTGCCTGTGGTTCATTTTAGCCACGCTAATGGATAAGTCTGTGCTCTGCTGCCTGGATGTTTCCACGGGAAAGGAAATGCCTCCAACTCAGCAAGTCATGGCCGCACTACCCCAGGCCCTCACCTTTCTGCATCTCCAGTTCCATGTGTACCCAGGGACCAAGGCCCAACTTGTGGAATGAGCCTCGGGCTCTTTTGTGCAGACACCAATGACTCCCAGCTCCATGTCCTCCTTTCTACTTCTGCCGCTGCTTTCTTGGTTTAAGACTCTTGTTTGGAATGAGAATTGCACTCAACTCTCCCATGAACTTTCTGCTTCTACCCTGACTGTTCTCAAAGCTAGTTTTGACCCAGCAACCAGGAGAATCCATTCAAATGCAAAATTGCTTGTTTGCCCCATTCCCCCCACTCTCAGAGTATATGTCAGGGAGACAGTTGGATACCAAGGTACTGAAAGGCAGTGTCTTTTGAAGGAGGCTAAGTTTTGTTCAGTCAGGAGGTAAGTCTGTTTTGTTCTCTTCACGTGCAAGAGGGTAGCAGAGATGAGTGGGAGCTGACTCCAGCCTGTAATTTAGGGTGGTGTGGAGAAGGCTTAAGGGTTTGTTGAAGGTTTGTACTGGGAGAAAAATAGGTGGAAGCCATACTGTGTTGTGTTGTGTTGAACTGGAGCGAATAGCATCAAGTATAACCTTAAAGCAAACAGCTTTCTTCCAGTCACCGTGGGCCAGTGCCTTGCCCCACCCTTCCTTCCTCATCTCATGCCTGCTGCTAACACCCACTGTGGGCCTTAATCTCATTCTCTATCACGGGAATGAGGATTCCATGGAGGATAACTGATTCCATGTCTTAAGGCAGGGAAAACAGCATGGGCCTGGAACATCTTGTTGTTGACAGAAAGTGTGAATGCATTCCAGAGTGACAGGGGTGTTCTGCAAGAACGAAGGAGCCCCCAGGGCTCCAGCATAATGGGCACAGGCTGGGTCATAGAAAGACTACAGGTTCATTAAGATTCTGAAAAATGAACAAACACAAAAAACCCTATAAGAATCTAGACAAGTGGTTGGAGACAAAAAGAAATGTAAATATAAGGATTAGGACATGTTCATTTGTATGGACCTTAGTAGGCAGGACATTTCTCATAAACAGAGTCTTTGTTTCTTTTATTAATTGTGTGTGTGTATAGAGTATAGGTATGTGCTTGTTGCTATCTGCACGAGCATGACAGAATCATTGCAGGGAGCCCAGAGTCGGGCAATTTGAGAAAAGGGAGTCATTGTCCCAGAATAGGGCTCCTCGGGCATGGGGTTGCATATGATGACTGAATAAAGGGGGTCCTATATGTGCTCCCTGCGGCCTAGAGAGGAGCCCTAGCTACGCAGACTCCAGGCCTCTGCCCGTAGATGGTGAGATTCCATGTAGCCCACAAGTTATCATGCAACACTCAAGAGGACTGCTTGATTTTAACGTGCCAACAGCTCACCCATGCATCATGACAACAGGGAACGGGCTGTATGCTGGTAGTCAAATGAGACGTGAATTTATTTCATTTTAGGGGAGAACTCAGTGTTGCACAATCCAAACACCTTTCCCAAGGTGTGGACTGAAAAGTCGTACTGAAGTAACACGCTTTAACTATACATAGGCACCACCCTCCTTTCGATCACTCAGAGCCCTGTCCTGACCCAGAAGCCAGGGCTCAGCCACCCATATTTTGCAGTCCCAGCAGCTGGAGGTGTCTCTTTTTCTGCTTCTTGTAGACTGGTAATATTGTTAAAAACCCTAGGAAGGTAAAAATAGTATATGGTAAAGTCACTGAAATCCTAGGAAGGTGTCAAAATTGGCAGCTCAGGAAGGTGTGGAATTTAGGATAAGAAACAAAGTGAAAGCCACAGTATTAGCACTTTTATAACAGATTTCAGTGTAACTATATGAAACAGCTTTGGAATCCTATTTTTTTTGTTTGTATATTTAATATGTTTAGAGAATTTAGGAGAAACTGCTATTTATGAATTTAATTAAATGGTTAGATGTATTTAAGTTTGCAATCAATGTTAAACGTTTGTGAAAATCCGGCTCACTAAATTCATGAATTTTTAAAGTAGGCTTTTAAAAAAAAGAGCAGTTTTAGGTTTACAGCAAAAATTAACAGAAAGTACAGAACACTGTTGTATATAGCTGGCCCTCACACACGGCCTCTCCCGCTAACAGCCTCCCGGTCTGTGGTATGTGGACTACGCCACCCTTATCACCCAGAGCTTATAGCTTCCGCTGGGATTCATGTGGGGCGTTGTGAAGTGTACGGCTTTGGGGAAATGTAAACTGCCCAGTCTCCCGTTACGTACGGTACCGTGTGGGCTGTCTTCCCTGCCCCCAAATCCTCTGTGCTCCACCTACTCACCCCTCCTCCCCATAGTTCATGGCAAACACTGAGCTTTTTACTGTGTTCATGGTTCAGAATGTCACATGGTTGAAACCCTACAGTGTGTAGCTTTTTCAAATTAGCTTTTTTTTTTTTTTATCTAGGAATCTGTATTTCCATGGAGTGTTACAGCTCATACTTCATTTCTTCTTAGCAGTGAATAATATTTCAGTGTTTCAGTGTTTATTCATCTACTGAAGGACATCTTGGTTACTTCTAAGTTTTGACATTTCTGAATAATGCTGTTATAAACATCCCTGGGCAGGTTTTTGCATGGACATAAGTTTTTAATTCATTCCAGTAAATACTAAGCCACATAATTTCTGGGTCTTTTGGTAGAAGACTATTTAGTTTTGTTAGAAACTGTCAACATGTATTCCAAGGGGCTGTGCAGAGAGTATTCCTGTCACTCCATCTCTTTGTCAGCATTTAGAGTTTCAGATTTGTGACATTCTAGTGTGTTACAGGCGTCTGATTGTTTTAAGTGAATCTTTCCTTATTAGCTCTATTAGTAGCATATAGATATTTAAAGGAACATTGAGGAGAAGTGGTGAGATCAGTATGAGTATAAACTCAGAAAATTCCACGTGGGCATGAGCACAGGAGTAAATAGTAGCTGCTATCCTGCTCTGTGGCCAGAAATGCTTCAGACCAGAGTTAGCCAAGGGTGGCCTCGATCATGGGCTGGGCTGTACAGGACTGGGGGGCTGGCTGGCTAGAGGGTGGGCCCGACAGAAGGCTCTTGAGGTGGTGACCAAAGAAGGAGTCAATCAAGTTTGGAGGGAGTGGAGGAGAAAGCAGTGTAGCAGACCAGAGCTTTTGTCTCTGCTAAAAGAATTTCTACCATCTATGAACCTTCTCCATTTTTCATGCCAGGTGCCCTACTAGGGCTTTTTGTGAAACTCCAGAAAAAGACCCATAGCTTCGTCTATAAGGGTGTAGAAGGAGAACAGCCAGAGAGGAGTGAATGAGGCCAAGTGTCCTAATTAATGTGGTCCCCTCCTCCTGAGAATGTGACAGGCTTCTGTGACATGGAAGGAGGAAGGGGGATATGTGGCATAGGATTTACAGGTGTCTTAGAGCTAGCTTTTATTGGTGTGAAAGCTGATTAAGTTCTCATGACATCTTTATGGCCGGCTAGTACACCACTGGTAGGTTGAAACTTGGCATGGTGGGAGGTGGCGTGTGTGCCACAGAAATTGGTACAAACGCTACAAACCAGCAACCTCCTAACCCCACCCCTGCCCACAGCTGAGTGAACAGTGGTGGCACCCTGCTGCAAATGGGGCCATTTTGAATCTGGCCCTATCCCCTTTCCAGGTGCCTGGGCCTGGGGACCCTCTCTCCTACTCCACTCGCCTCCTTTCCTGTAGAGTGCCAGGGCCTCCCTCTGACAGCCTACAGATCCTGTATGTGAAACGCAAGAGGCTGTTGTGGGACAGTCATGGTGGTGGGGGTGGCTGTGCAGAGTGCCCTGAGTGAGCTGAGGTGAGGCGAGTATCACAGGGCCTGCTGGGAAGGAGAGGCCCCTCCCACGAACCAACGCCTGAAGCCTCACTCCAGGCAGCAGGAGCTCTGGCCTGCAGATGGGAAGAAATAGTTGTGCAATGTGCACTGGTGCCCAGGCCTCTGAGTGGCTCCTAAGTGTCGATGCACCAGGCCAACTCATGGGCTGCCAGCTGACCCTGCTGTTTCTCCCACCCAGAGGCATTTTGGACTTTTCAGCAGGACTGGAAAACGGCAACTTGAACAAAAATTTAAACTTCAGGGTAAATATTTAGGGCTGCACTGAGAAGAGGGGCTTGTAATCATGTTCTCCCCCAAATATGCCACAGTTGCAGGGCATTTAAACTTGCTTCTGCCCTTCACTCCCTTAGCTCTTATGTTTTTTTGGTAATGTGTTTGGTACAGGGTCTCACTGTACAGCTTGGACTTGTAGTGATCCTTCTTTTTTCAGTCTCCCCAGCGCTGGGATTAACAAGAACTCATGACCAGGACCTGTCTTGGTGGCCAGCTCAGGGCTCCCTGGGGCAGGGCCCATGCAGCATGTGGAGCTGGGGATTGAACCCCAGTGCCTGAGCTCACCTAAGCAGTGCTCTGCTGAGCTATCTCTCTGGCCCTGGGGGTATGTGTTTTAAGATGAAGAGAAAGGCAGGAAGATCCCAGCTCAGTGGCCCCAAAACCCCTATTGAGGGAAAGCCTGCCTGGCACTTTACTTGTTTGAGGAAGAGCAGGTAGCACTAAGAGGGCAGGGCAGGCTGTGAGGCTGCAGAGGTTTCCTACCCAGGCAGTGCCCCATCTCATGTTCAATTTGCTTGGGAATCCAAGTGTTGCTTAGACATTCTTACTGTCAAGTATTTCAAAACTCAGTCCAGTCTTCCTGATGGTTGTGGGACTTTGTCCCCATCCCCAGCAGGGCAGGGCTTTGGGATGAGGCAGAAGAAACCACCCAGGGTGAGCTCAGCTGCCTGTGCTGGGCAGTGGACACAGCTCTGGCCTAGCCTGGCCTGACCTTGGCCCTGCCGGTCAGGATGTACATTTCTGTGGGCCTTGCTCCTTGGCTTGTAGATTTTCCTCAGTGTGGCCAAAACTTCTTTTCCTGGAAAGCCCAGCACCTGTGTTTCCTGACCCTGCGGTGCCCACGGCTGATATGACTACTGTTTTCCTGGGAACGAGTCCACCATGGCTGACTTGGTAACAGAAATGCTTCAGCCAGAAGAGCTCACTTCCCAGCCAGGCGGCGCTGCCAGGAGAGGTCTGGTGTGGGCGACTCCTTGGCAGCTTGCCCTGAGGGCTGAGCTGCAGAGTCACTCTGCCACGATGGAGCCTAGATTCCTGTTGTTAGGTCTTCTCTGTGAATATCATCTTTTGTCTTCTTCTCTTCTGTTGCTCATGACTAAAATAGGGCTGCAATCCCACCGCTAGAGGGAAAATATTTACGTCACTCCCACCTTGCTACATGCCAGATATTCTGAGTTTGTGTTCCCCAAAACTGAAGAATGAATTCTAATGAACAATGGAAGTTAAGAGTATGATAGCTCCTGAGAGTTGGGGGGAACTCCAAGGTGGGCTGCGGAAGACTCCACTTCACAGAGGAAGTTTTATAGAGCAAAATCATGAGGTGGGTACAAAATCACGAGGTGGGTACAGTGTGGATCAAAACTCTGATCAACCAGTAAGACTACAAGTATTGCTGCTTAGGTAATATCAATCCAAAGGGGAAGCAGGTCACATCGCAAGTATGCATGAAAGGAACAGGACCTTTTTAGGAAGGGCTGGATGAAGAGGTCCTGGGCACTCACCTTGGTGACTGATGTCTAACTAGACTTTATTGGGCCAGGTGATATCACTTATGGTATAATCATCAATTTATTATTTATCCCTTGGGGAAGCATGCAGGCCTGGTCACTCCATCTTTATCTTGAGGCCTGGCCTTCAACAGAAGCACCTCTAGCCACAGTTGTAATGTGTTTCTCCGTGCCGTGCTGACTCCCTTGGGCATCTGTAACATTTCTACTTGACTGAGCCATCTATAATACCACCAGCTCCATTGGACCAAGCCACAGCTCTAAGCAAAAACAAAACATAAAACTCCTTTTGTGACTTGTTGACCTAATATCCTTTTTTCCTTATTCCATCTCTGTTTCTCTTTACCTCTCTCTGTGTGTGTCTTTCTCTCTCTGTCTGTGTCTGTCTCAGAGTCTTAATGTGTAGTTCAGGCTGGTCTTAAACTTGCTGTGTATCCCAGACCAGGCTCCTCCTTATGATCCTCCTGCCTCAGCCTCCTGAATGCATGAGCCACCATCTGCTCGCTTTTTAACAGCCAATGTGTGCTTCCTATGGGCCAAGAATTATGCTAAGCTATGTTCAGGCACAATAGGTTAGAAGAGCTGGGTTAGAAGAGCGAGGCTTGGAAAGTTATGAAAGTGGTCACACAGTACAGAAGTGGTGGAGTTGGGTTTTAAACGTTTGCCGTTCTGATTCACCGTGCAGTCCTGCCTTCCTATGATTATAAAGACTGACTCTTCAGTCCGACTGTAAAGTTCACACTTATTTGGACTAGCATTGAATAATAGCACTTACTGAGCCCTTACACAGTTTTTTTCTGAGATAGTAATTGCCATTCCTAGGAAATTTCTACCCATGTTTAATTAAATTCTTTTTTTTTTATTCATACATGTTTGTAGTACATAATGTTCCCATTACTTGTAGGGAATTGGAACATGCATATTATACATCTTAATTTCTTTTTCTATTCAATCTTTGTATCAATATGTTATCAAAAAACTAAAAGTATAAATTGTCCCAGCTACTGATAGACTCTGAGTTACTTTTGCCTTGTTTTCTTTCTACAACCCGTGTTTCTCCACCTCCACACTGTAGCTGGTAAGTGTTGAACCCTCTCAACACATCAAGTCAACATTATTACAAAACCAGTAAAATATCAGTGACTTCATGCAACTCAACCTGACAGCTGTCATTGTGATTTAAAATATCTCTACTATCTCTCTCTGCCCTCAACTAATGATCTTTGTCATCCGGACCTTACTCTCCCCTCAAGCTTCACTTAATGCACTTGTCTCCAAGAAGCCTGGTGCTTCCCAGGTGGAAACAGCCCACCTTGGAGTTCCCCCCAATTCTCAGGAGCTATCATACTCTTAACTTTCATTGTTCGTTAGAATTCATTCTTCAGTTTTGGGGAACACAAACTCAGACTCTGGTGGCATGTTATTTGTCTCTCCTGTCACCATCTCTCAGATGTCTCGGGTTGGTGCACTGCTTTGTTCTGACAAGGAGCCATGTCTGAGGTCTCCTTGTCAAGCTCCTCTTCACATAAGAATGGCTTGTTCTTAGCCCAACACTGGCTTGTGCCTGTTAAGAGATTACTGAGTTGGCCTCAGACTTCTGTTTCTTGAATGTGGTTCCCAGCCCTCCCCTGCAAGCTTCAAGTATTTCTGAGCCTGCTTAGAAAGTGGCCCAGGAGCTTTCTCCTGTGTCAGACTGAATAGAAAGATAAGATGAGGTTGGCTATGGATGTGCTAGGGACAGGACCCACCTAATGTCATCATAACCTAGAGAAATATCTCCCCGCACTGGCTGGATGGGCAGAACCATCCATGAGTTGTCATTGCCTGTGAACAGTCTTCAGATGTGGTCTGCAAGCAGGTGGCTGTGCTTTTCCCCTGCTGATTACATTCTGGAAAGGCTCCCCTGGCAGCCCTTTCCTCCTGGGCTTGATTAAAGTGGAAGGGATTAGTGAATTTATATTTCCTCCAGAGAAGTGAAACACGCATATACTGAGTCTGCTTTCTTTCTTGAAAATGTTGATTACAGGAGGCTGTGCAGTGTTGAGTGGCCCATCTAAACCCACCAGCACTGTGGTTTCCACTCTGTGGAGGCACATTTGGAAAGTGTTGGCGGGAGGCCCCCCACTGGCTTTGCAGGGCTGGAGTTAACTGGAGAAGATAAGGTTCCAAGCAGGGCACAGCACAGGCTTTGGCCGGGAGTCAGGGAGTTGGGCATGTGGGAGAACCCCCAACTATTGTCCATGGTGGGCAGGAAACACAGCGTGAGAGACTATGGGATCAGAACAGGACAGGGCTGGGTCATGCAGGGCCTCATAAGCCATGCTTGAGGTATGGCATAGAAAATAAAAAGTCAGTGAAAGTTTGTTAGCAGGTGAGGTGACAGGAGCAGATTTGGGGCACAGGGAAGACCATGGTGGCTAGAGTGTGTCTTTTGTGGAGACCACTCTATCCTGTGGCTCCTGAGACCAAGAGCTGGGTGAGGAGCCTCCTCCATTACTGTGGGAACAAGCGAGCAAATGGGGGGTCACAGAGAGGAAGCACCCAAGGGCACCTGTGTGGACAGGAGTAGAGAAGTATAACGAAGCTGAATGTAGTCGGCAGTGTCACATACTTGTAATCCCAGCTTCTGGAGATAGGGGACATAGAGGCAGGAAAATTGTAAGTTCAAGGCCAGCCTGGATAACTTAGAAAGATTCCGTGTCAAAAAGCTCTGGGGATGTAGCTCAATGGCAGAACACTTGCCTACCATGAGCGAGGACTTAGGTTCAATCTCCAGTACCACAAAGAAAGAACTGAATGTACTAGATGAGGGTATAGCTCAGTGGTAGGGTACTTGTCTACTGTGCCAGAGGCTCTGGGTTTTGATCCCTAGCATTTCAAAAGGGTAAAGTGTCAAATATAGAGACTTTGTGAGTAATTGGACAGAAGGATTTAGAGAGGTAGGAGGCTAGGATGACTGTTGGCATGTGGGCAGCTGGTGCAGATCTGGTACCATTTTCAGAACTGAGAATGAAAGATAAAAATCAAGTTAGGGAGGGACATGAGAAACTGATTGTGCATCCTGAGCTTTTTTCTCTTTAAAGGGAGTATCAGCCCACCTAATATTAATTTATTTCTTGGCAATTTGCTTTGTTGAAGGGGAAAAAAAGACATAATCAGAAAAGCATGCAAGTGAATAAAAATTCCTCTTAATTCTGTTACTTAGAGACAGTCATTTACCATATTGGTAAGTGTACTTGCAAATCTTTTTCCATGCATAAATAATTTTAGAAAAACTATTAAGAACAGAGTATAATTCTTTGCAAAATTTCCAATGCTGGTCTCATCCCATATCAATACAATGAGAATCTCTGGGGTTGGGAACTGGGCATCAGTGTATTTTAAAGTTTTCCAGGGCTCTAGCGTAGCCATTTCTGGGAACAGCGCAAAGAGACAGGGCACTGAGAACCCTAAAGTTGGCTGTTTCTGAAAGCTCTGGCAGAAATCCCAGGTCTGAGTAAAAGTAAGAGTCTATGACCAATGGCATTGTGGACTTCTACCCAATAGATCTGAGCCACTGTGGTGGTTTGATGGTTATGTGAGATCCCAAGACTTACTAGCTAGATATCAACACTGAGATATGACTGGTCACTTAGCAAATTTAATGTCCTGTGCTATCAAGAAAGGAGATTATAAACTGGAATCAACATTTACCTTCTTAGAAAAAGAAAGGGTAAGAGGGGAAGAGAGCCTCTGATTTACATCAGAGCTTCAAGTCCAAGAATGGTAAATGTGTGTAGGCTGCCAAATCTCACTCTAAATATATTCCAATGAGCTCATGTTTTCATATGCAGTGGAATAAAAAGAGGCATTTTTATTCATCTTGGATGACAGCATCTTGCACTTTTATGGGAATGATGTAGAAGCCTGAGCTTAACCAAGAGCTGCTGTTGGTATTTCAGCCATTCAAAGTCATTAAAACAGGCACATGCAATACATGACATGACAGTTGTCATTGCAGTTGGCCCCTCAAGTGTGTTCCCGAGCATTAGCAGCAGACCTACAACCCCTCAAGAAAAGTCTCCAATCAAAGATCCCTTGAGGGGAGCCAGGCGGATTTGGAGGGAGCAACACATGCTTGAGGTGATTAACATTCTGGCTTTGGCCGCCTCATCCGCAAGTGCTTCATCTGTTACTCGTTTTCTCTTTGGCCAAAGAGATCACATTCAACATCCTGAAGGCTGGAAATTTTTTGGAAAAGACTTTTAGGTGAAGCCTAGTGAAAGGGCAAATGAAGCTTCATTCCTTTCATGGACAGAGCTCGTAACAAAGGAAGAAATTGAACTCATTTCTGGGTCCCTGGGTTGTGGAGGTAGCTTATTCCTCAGCCTGAGCAGCGGCCTACTGAGTTGATCCTAAGAGCAGTGACCCCTGGGCTGACAGGAGGGGCCACAAGCCACCTCCCCCACCCCCAAGGGCAAGCTTGCCTTGCCCTCCCTCTGCGGTGCTGGCCTCTGCCCTGTGTGCATAAATCAAGCAGCAGGGTAGCTCGGAAATATGACGAATACCTTGGCTGGCTCCTGCCTGAAAGATGGGGGGAGAAGAGGGGTTCTAAAGTAACCAGTTCTTGGCTGGAAGAGCAGCCAGAATTTAGTGTTCTTGGAGCTGGCCCCAGCTGCTCAGACAGGAGCTGCCAGGAGAGTCTTCCCTGGGGGGAGCCCCGGCTCTCCATGCACAGGACAAGGAAAAGGCTTTGGTGCCTGTCAGAAACATTATTCAAGAATTCTTGGACACTTGTAAGCCGTGAGCTAGTGACAGGAGGTTGGGGGTGCTTTGCCTGGCCAGGGTGGCCCATGGGTATAGCCTGGGTTTGAAGGTTGGTCTTTCAGTGGGGGTTCTCCCAGTAGCAAGTGTGTGAAGCTCATGGGTATGGACAATTAGGTAATAAGCATGTATGTGCATGTGCATGCATGTGATTGTACGTAGGGAGGCAAGAGAGCCCATCAAGAGTACAGTTTCAACTCTCCAGCTTTCAGGTCCAGGGGCCTGCTCATTCTGGAGATGTTAGTGTCACATTGTCAGTTTCCTAGTGTACTGCAGTGTCTCTGGTGGCCTCAGTCTGCTCTTTTTGGTTCATCAAGGCCCTGCTGGGATGACTCATAGGCCAGGCTGGGTCACCAGGGGACCATGGGCACAGGTCAGGTTCCTGGTTGCTTCAGATCAGTGGTTCTTTTTTGTTCTTGAGTCATGAAGAGATCCCTCTGGCTTCTGGGACCCACATGCACACAGTAGGGCCACAGAGCTGCTTCCTCCGAGCAAAGATCTGGTAGGAGTTGGGCCTCAGATGCACAGGCTCAGAGTGCATGTGTCAGAGACTCAGAAGGGTTTCTGCCTTAAAAAAACATTAATCACATTAAAGTATTCACCCCTCCCCAAAACCTCAGCACTTCAAAGCAATTTTTATTAAATTTTTCTTTTATGTCTCTTTAATAAGAAGCACTGTGTGACTCTCACTGCAGAAGGCCAACCATTACCACCACACCAACCTGTCCACATCCCTTCCTGACTCCAGGATCCACCTTCCGAGCTGGCTGGTGGAGCAATTAGTTTTCCTCAGGGCAGGGACAGATCACCAAGCAGGCCCCTGTCCAGGGATTTCCTGTCACCAAAGCCACACTAATGCAAATCCATTTCTCATTAGGAGAAAATAAAACTCACAAGTGACATCAACTGAAAAATGTTCTTTGAGAGCAAGTTATTTCCATTTAAAGCTAAGCACATGACAGCTGGTGACTTTTAATGGAAAGTAAAATCTGTTGGGCTGAATTACTATCAAGCCACTTGAAAATTTGTGTTTTTAATTTTCCTTTTTGGAGAAAGCCAGTGCTTTGGAGTCCAGCAGAGCATAAGAGGAATGGAAAGGTCTAGTCTTCTCTCTAATTGTGGCCTGAAAAGACCCTGGACAGCCTTCAGGAAGATCACATCCCAATAGCAAGGTGCATTAATCTCCATTACCCTCTACTTGAAGCTCATTTAATAAGCTGGAGAGAACCTTTCTGTCTCATTTGTTTGGGGCCATCCCTAAACAGTTGTGTGTATTAAAACTTAATAGAAAATATCAGGTGTGAAAGAACCCTGAGTGTTTGCTATGGACTGAATGTGGCCCCCCAATCAAATGCCAAAGCGCTCCCCCCCAGGACTGGGGCCCTCGGGAGGAGTCCAGGTGTAGATGAGCACATGAAGGCAGAGCCTCTGTGCCTAGAAAGAAGCAAAAGATCTCTGTGTCCCCATAGTGTGAGGACATAGCAAGAAGACAGCTGCCGGGAAGAGTGCCCTTGGGGGTCCACGCATGCGAGTCACACATAAGGACCAGTGTGGGGCTAGCTTTGCTTCGTAGTCTGCTTTAGGCTATTATGATTAAGTTACTCTTTCCTTCTAGAATCTTCTAGTGCTTCTAGACTCTGTAGCATATTTATTGTTTGTGTAGGCAACAGAGCTTCTCTGTAGTTTGAGGACAAGGTGGAAGGGTGTGAAGTTTTGAAGGAAGATGCTGTAACAGTCCTCACAGTGTCATGGAGATTAACCATCTGCAGATGCAATTCATGTTTGGGAAAGTTTTCCACATGCATTGTTGGGATTCCATCATTTAGTGCATCAAGATTAAATGACCCAAAGTATATCACAGGATTAAATTACAAAGTGGTGACAATGTAGATTGAATGAGTTGTGTTATTTGATGAGTTCTGAAGTGATGGGCATGGGAGAACATTGTAGAGCTTAGAAAAAGAGAGGTGAGGAGTGAGTCTCCCTGGTCTAACCAGGGGCGCTCAAGGGACTGAGCTCCACATTCCACCACCCAAGAGTGAGGCACACATTCTTCACACCTTTTCTCTGATTGCTGCTTGCCAACTAATTTTCTAATACTAATTTAGTTTCTCTAGTAGATAGCAGAAAGGGAACTCTGGATACTAACTAGAAAAGTGGGTTCCTCATTGCACCATTAGTTCAAGTGGTATTTTGGTTTTCCTTATAATCTACTGTGACTTTGGCTGGCAAGAACCCATTCTTTGGAGTCTAGTAAACCTTTGTATGGACTGGTTGCATAGGGTTGCGGAAATTGGAAAGGAAACAGCCAGAGCTGACCTGGATCACTGGTGCATGCCTGTCACCCTAGCTACTTGGGAAGCTGAGAAAGGAGGATTGTTAGTGTGAGGCCAGCTGGGGTAAGCCAGACTCTTGAAATAAAAAAAGGGTTGGGGATGTGGCTCAATAGCAGAATGCTTCCCTAGCCTAAGCGAGACCCCGAGTTTAGTCCCCTTTATGAAGAAAAAGAAATTAATAACTAAGCCCCGATCTGACTCGTGGCCTGTACCAGGTCTTGGATACCTTTTGGAGGGTCAACTTGGCTAGGAGTGGGCCAGCCAGGGACTGTTGTGCTCTGGCAATCCCTCTCATACTGTTGGGACTCCCGCCTGCTGACATGTCATGTTGTGTGTCTTGTATCTAGCTCTTCCTCTCAAACTGTGAGTTTTCCTATAGCCATGTACTTTCCTGCCTCCCAGGCACTAAGGGTGTAGGATGTGGGTCATGGGGACTCTCAGTAAATCCAGAGGTTTATAAGTAAAGATATTTAAAGTAGTGAGGAATACACATATAATTTATCTATCTTCTTTGGAATTCAACTATAAAAATGCTAAAACAGAAGCTAAAATATGCTGCCATTTGACCCTTGATTTCTGTCCCGTCCCATTTTATATTTTTAGAGATAAGCAAGAAATTCCATTTGCCACATCTCTCCATACTATGTCTTGTGATTTTTGTTTTTCCCTAAACTGTCCCTTCTTGTCATTAAATAAAATGCTACTTGGGGCTGAGTAGACTTTGCAGTATTTAAATTTATTCCCAAGTATACAGCTGTAGAAAACTATTATAGCCAATCGCCATTATGGAACTACACACCTTTTCATTATCCTGTAACAAAATTACTGAACTTGCAAGTGCTAGGAACAGCAGCAGCAGGCTGCCAGGCAGCCTCAATAACATCCTAGGAGGAGGCAGTATGGCCCCAGTCAGATTCACCAGAAATGGCTTTTGCCTACAACACTGACTGCAGGCATGAGCTTGACAAGACTAAGTCAGGCTCTGTTCTCATTTACAACAGTGTGGCTGACCATTCCTATCTCATAGGACTGGCATGGAATTAAATACCATGACACATGTTAAGCGCACAGCACATTTTCTGGCAGATACTGAAATAAAAGTTTCTTTTTCCATGTCCAGGCCATAGGAAGATGGAACGATAGAAATCTTGTGTGAGGGGCCCTGCCAGTATTCCCAGGACTTGACTGCTACAAAAGAGATCCTAAAGTATCCTAAAATCTGATCCAGCAACTCTGTTATAGCTTGGCTGCAGAACATTATAGTATAAACACAAGGGGGAAGAAAAATCTGTATGTACAACGTTATTATAAAATAGGGAATATGAAGTCATGCTTCACTGTCAGAATGGAACAGCTTCTGGCTCTCTTCTGAGAAAGTTGTCTGTTCTAACTCCTCTAACAAGAAGCCCCACTTTAAACTTGCTCGAGTTCTCCTTCCGTTGGTAGCTAGAGAGAGAATAGCCCCTTCGAATCACAGGCACATCTCCCACAGACGTGCTGAGTGCTCCATGATGTTAGCTCCAGCAGATGTGGGAACAGAATATTCATGTGTCCATGTGTTTTCTCATCTAACCCTGCAGTAACTTTCAGAAGGAGGAGGAACTGCCCCCTCCTGTTTTTAGGGGAGGAAACAGGCTTTAGGATCAGTTGACAGGAGGCATGGAGTGACACAGGGAACTGACCATGGAGGGCGCTGGAGTGGGGGCCCCTTTTTCTCTGGCTTGGAGCACTGTGCAAAGGCTATCATGTCCTGCCTGCCAGTTCAGTTCCTCAGCATTACCACTGTACAAAGGTTCTGGGCATGGAAGACAGAGTCCAGCCTTCCTTCAAAATGCCTCTCAGTGTTTTCCTTCCCAGCTCTTTGCAAAAGGACCCTGTTATTTCTCCCTTGGGCCGTAACCACGCTCTGCCTGGTCTCTAGCTTCCTTTCTTCAACTCCTCAGCTTGGCCGTTAAAAGTCCTGAGCAATTTGGCTCCAACCTGCTTTCCAGCCTTCTGCCACCTCTCAGTGAGAGCTCTTCCTAGCCTCAATTACATGCTCGCATTCAGTTCTTCCCTGGCCCTGAGTCTTGTCTGCAGACCTCCCCACTTCCACATAGCCTGCTTTGGCTTTAGGCCACAGTGCTTCTCCTCAACCTGCGGCGCATTTAGGCAGTTCAGGGTTTGTGCTAACCAGTCTGAATTTTGTGTTTATAGGAAAGTTATAAAATTCCAGCAACTAGGAGCAGCAGAGTTTGGGACCTTTAGGGAGCCTCTGCTCCAGCACAGACATAAAACAAAAGTTACATTTATGTGTTGACAGTACACCAATTTTTTTCAGCTAGAAACCGTCATTAGCAAGAGCATTCAGAGCATGAAGCTACTGAGTTATTCGTTACATGACTAATCGCAAGAGCTTTTGTGCCACTTGCTCTGAGCACCCAAATGGCCTGTGGTGCTCTGAAAGCCAGCAGGGTTGTGAACAAGACTAGGGTTGGATCCTGCTTCCATCTCTTTCCTGGGTGCCCACAAGCAAATTCTAAACCTCTCTGAGTTGAGCAGGATAAGTCTTCCTGAGTTAAAACAGGAATCAGCAATCTCATAGGACTATTGTAAATAATAAATGAGATGTTGTATATAAAGTAAGGTTAGCGGCAAGCCTTCAGTGACTAAATGCTGAATTGATGGGTTAAGTTTCACAGGATACCCTGAGGAGCTAGGATGGTGTCCGTAGGACTGCAGTGAGAAGGCTAGAGAGGGTGGCGAGGAGGCCTGCTGTGTATTCCCCTTGACCAAAGATGAGCTTGAGCTTTAGATTCAAGACAGGGCAGGGCGATGGATGGGTACCTGCCAGCAGACAGTGAAGGGTGTCACTTTGTTCCTGCAACCTCAGGGACCCTCCCTTGTCTGAATCATCTGCTGGGTAACACTCGTTGCCTGTCTCACTCCCCTAGCACTTGGTCCCTTGGCTTCTTGGTTTTGCCTTTCCATGTTCCTGTCCGCATGCTGCCTGGGGTATGCTGCCCTCTGTCCCCAAACCTGGCACCGAGCAGCTCAGTACATATAAATTCCTTTTAGTGGGATTTCCCAAGTGCATACCTTCCAAGAAGAAGCAGTTTTTGGAAGGGCTTGCTCCCCAACAAATGGATAATTAAAATATGGCATAGAAGACACTGGCAACTGTCCAAGGAGCTGCTTTCCTTAAACTCTGCAGGGAGGTGCAGGGGTTACATTTTTAACAGCAATTACATGACTTGGTGTAGATGGAAGAACAGCAAGTACAAATGAGAATTTGACTTGAGAAAGGCGTGTGGCTTTGTTTGGCCACTGTTTACTGGATACCATAGTAGCACGCTCTGCTCTGATATGAGAGACGCTGCCAGCCAGGAATGGAAGTGTGTGAGGAGAACAGCCTAATTATTTTAAGACACATCAAAACAAAAGCACAGAGAGAATCAGGCTGGCCTGAACTGTGTATGAGAATCTTAGCAGGTCAGGAGAAGCTGGCGCTGCTCACTCAGGGACAAGCCCCCCAGGGACAGATGGGGCTGGCTGTGGGTGACGTGACTGGAGAGGCAGTGTTGTGACCTGAGAACCAGCAAGGTCCCGGCCTGGGGTGACCAGCATCAGTGAGCAGCACATTCTTGGTCTAGCGTTGAAGCGGCAGCTGTTCTGGAGCAGGAGGTGGGGCGCGACTGCGTTTTGCCTCCAGTCTGGGTGGGGAATTTTATCTGAATGGCTGCGAAAGCCCCCTTTCTTCTGTTCTTTAATTAAGAACAAAACAAAACATCACAAGTGTCAATCATGTACTCAGCCCATTAATACCATCAGATTATGCTTTAAAAAATAATGAATCTGAAGCAGAAATGAGATTTCTCTATTTTTATAACTGTATTATTTCTTACCCACATATATAAAATTCTTAAAGATAAATTTCTTCTCTCTTCCCTTACTTTCACTTTTTTGTTCTTTTTTCATATTTTTCTTTTCCTTCTCTTATTTTACCTTCCTTCCTCTTAAGAAAAATATTTAACAAAAGAAAAGAAAAGAGGAAGAGGAAGAAGAGAAAGAGAAGGAGGAAGAGGAAGAAAAAGGTTGTCATTCTACTTGAGGCCAAGAAGTAAGGCTCTCTGGCTGAGTTAGTTCAGCAGTACAGGGTCAGCAGAAAGGACTGAAGTTCTTCAATGTCCCCTTTCACTTCCTGGGACCAGCCATGGACTCAGCTGGCTTCCTTCTGGGTCATTAAAAGGAAGTCCAGCTCTGGGGCTGCTAAGTCAAAAGACCTCGGAGGGAGTGCTTGGAACTATGTCTCACTGGAAGGGTCCTGCTGAAGGCATTCAAACAGGAAAGGACTTGCCCCCTACTGCTTTAAAACATTCTATTGTTGCTAAAGGTGGTAAAAGGAGGTATAGGGGGATGATTTGAGATATAACTATGTTGTAAGTTATTGAAACGTTGCTATTATTCTAATTTTGTAAAAGTCAGCTTGGGAGTTCTCTGCCCCTGCCTCTGTCTGCCAGCTGCTGGGAAACTTGTTGCTGCCTCTGCCTACACCCCAGACCCTGAGAGTTGGAGTCAGGCCCGTGTCCTGTCACCCAGCCCTCATGGTCCTGCTTGCTCCACAGAGCTTCATTCATGTTCACGGGCATGAAGCTGCATACCCAGGGCTTGGCATGGCGACTCCAGGGCTTTCTTTGTGAACTAATTACCAATTTCCTGTGGTTCTCAAAGTGTGGTCCTCAGGCAGCAGCACCTGGGTAGGGAAGGAAGTTTCTAGATTCTTTTTTTTTTTTTTTTTAATTTTTTTTTTTTGAAGTTTCTAGATTCTAACCCACATCTGCTGAACCAGAACCTGTGTGCAGGCTTAGCGTTCTGTATTCTTACAAGCCCTCCCCAAGGGATACCAGGGCCCTCTGAAATTTGAGGACCCCCCCCCCCCCCATCTCTGTAATCCTGAGACAGCAACAATCTAAATCCTGGCCCTTAGTCTGGGCCTCACATTCAAGCCATATGGTGAGTTTTCAAAAATTATTGATGCCTGGATCTGATCTGACCTCCTAGGCCCAAATACCAATAGGGCTGGTCAGGTGTGCAGCTTGGCCCTTGGGGTTTTCAGAGCTCCCAGGGGATTCTAAAGTGAAGTTGAGAATCACTGAGCTAAATATATATGAAAGGAGACAATTGTACTGGACATGAAGTATTATGCAGAAATCCAAAAAATGAGACACACACATTGACTAAGAATGGAGGAAAAAAGCTAACATGAAAGATTATGCTCTAAAAATAGCAATATAAGAAAGGAGATTATGCAGGCATTATTGGAAATGTCTCACTCCCACGACTTAAATTAGGCTGGAAATCTCATTACCTCCTTTGGGAACAGGTCTATATTGATGGTTTCTAAATTGCTGTGGGTTAGGATTAGTGGAAAAATCCATTTTACTGCTTCAAAACACAGCTCGCTATGTTATGAAACATTCTCATCACTTGATGCGTTCCCTTCACCGGCCTTTTCTCTTTTCTGGGAGTTCAGCTAGAGAGACGAGGTGCAAGAGACCCAGGCTATCACTTCGGGTCAGGGTCAGACAGGAACAGGTTGTGGCCTTGTGGACGCCCCTGAAGTGCAGCAGCTGTCCTGCTAACGTTTGGCTCAAAGACCAACACCATGTTGGGCCATTTTAACAACATGAGAACAGAATGGAGGCTTCTTTTTAGAGATGAAAGCAGGGGAATCAGTTTTAAGTAAAAGCAAGGAATCCCACGGGAAGTATGCTATCCAGATGTGGCCAATTACCTCGACCTGGCATGAGCTCTTCATTAAATTCGACCAAGTCTGGCTGGAACCATACTCTGCACTTTTTCTTCAGTTGTCTAACTCAGAGTCCAGAGAGTCATGGTCACACTTAAAAGTAGAATCATTTTTCCTTTAAAACAGAAATTACAACCTGATGCTTGTGTTGTCACATGGGGTAAAACACAATTTAGGTTCCATACATTTATCAAGCACAGCTGCTGGAGAACCAAGTGGCCAGCAGCGGCACGCAGGTTGCACTACAGTTCACTCCTTACAAATGTTTCCCCTCCATATCTAATGAAAATGTGTTTTGTTTTCACATTAAAACCACTGAAGAATTTCTTAAAAACAAGTCACTTGTCCTTCCGCAGTAGTGGAGCACAGACGTCCAAGCTTTCTAAGCCCACACTGGATGGCGCGTTTGGTTCTGATGGTTAGGCAGTGACAGCACGATTGACAGCTGTTACCTCTGGTGAACTCAGGCTGAGGACAGATCAGGTGCATGTCCCTTTCCTAAGCTCCAGGCAGCATCTTCAGCTTCTGTTTCAGCTGATCCAGGGTGGCATTTGGAAGTTTGCATTTTAAACAGTGCCCTTCCCGCTCATGATTCTAACCTCAGTGGGTGAAATACCATCCTCGAATGACCAATAGGTTGAGTGTCAGAGAGAAATCACAGATCAGCAAAGTGCAGCTCTGCTAATGGCCCTGTCCCTCCAGACGATAGCAGTTCATGCTGGAGATTGTTGGTATCACTGCCAGTTGCTGCCGTCTGTCCCTAACCTTCATCAACTGCTGATTTCTAATACTAATGGCCCCCAGTGTGGATTGCTGTTTCTTTTAAACACTACCCACGATAAGAATCCTGAGCATATTTATGGCACGTTCCAAAGCCACACTACCTGAGAAGGAAATTATGCGCAGATCTATAGGCCCACGAGGACCACTTTACTTGAACAAACCCGTGACAGGACAACAGAGGAATCCTCCCAGATTAACCTCAGAAGGGAGGGGAATGCAGTTTATAGGGCTGCCCAAGGCCTATGCTTGGTCCAAGGAGGTGCAGGATGTCACCTCAAGGAAAAGGGAGGGGAAGCCACTTGACTGATAGCTGTTGCATTTGTGAAAAACTGTGACAGAGCACAAACCATATTCTTCAGAAGGGCTGGCTGTGCTTGTCACAGCTTACTGGAGCTGGTGGAAGCTGGAGATGTCAATCCATGGCTCAGATCTCTCCCTGAATCTGGGCCATGTTAGGGGTGGTTTCCATGCTGCTGCTTCGAAGAAGCAGCAGTGTCTGGAGCTAACCACTGAGCTGCACCTCCTGTTGGGAGTGGCCTGAAGCACTGCAGCTCAGAACTAGGAGGACACTAAGGCAAACTGCCCCAGTCCAGTATGGGGGTGGGGTAGCACACAGGAGCTAGGGGAAGCAAGGGGGAGGGACTGAGAGCCCCTGGCCAAACCACACCTCCTTCTGGCCCACTTAAGAAATAAAGGAGAGAGCCAGGCCCGTCTCCTATCTCAGTAATAATCAACAATATAGTGGGAATTCACAGGTGTCTTTCTTCATGTTTTGTCTAGTGGCCAGCTTGTTTAAGGTAAATATACCTGGTTTAGTTCTTTAGAGATAAAGGTACACTTCAGTTCACTGAGACAATTCACACTAACTGCAAAGCCCTACTCTTGTTTTATTAAAATTTCCCCTTCATCCCTAATCCCACTTCCAGTAGCTGATTCAAAAAGAACTAGTCATGGGCTGGCGAGATAGCTCAGTGGTCTAAAACACCTGCTTAGGCAAACTTAGGCAGGTGCAGGGGACCATGGCTTGATCCCTGGCACCACATGCCATGCCACCCCTCAGGGTGAGCCGAGCTGGCCAAAATGAACAAACAAACGAACAAACAAAACAACAACAACAACAGAAACCAACTAAAAAGAACTAGTCAGTTTTACGGAATGTATCAATGACATCCGCTCTCTCTTCTGCTGCTTGTGAGCTCTGCTCTAAGGGCTTTAGATGTCTAGGTGTAGCCTCACCACAACTCTATGAGGGGGGTTCTGGCATCACACATAGCAGGTTGCCTCTTGCCGATGACCAGGCAGCTAGGGAACTATGCAGCTAGGGAACAACAGGGCCAGTACCTGACCCCAGGCAGTTCATTTACAGCACAGGAATTCTTAACTCCTAGGCAATCCAGTTTCCAAGATGCTGCCCATCTGTTCACCAGCCTGCTTCCCCAGCTTGTGGCCTTACCTGTGAAAGAATTTTGTTTTTTTCTGCCAACTTCATACAGTATGACAACTCTGATGATTGTATTTCTCTGTGAATGCGGTTGAGCATCTTTTCATAAAGTAGTCACTTCTATAAATTGCCTTTCATGTCCTTTAGTCTGTTTTTTTTCTTTTTTCTTTTTTTTAACAAAAAATCCCTGCATATTCTTGACGTTCTTTCTTTTAAACTTTAAACATTATCCTTAAATGTGTCACTTGCCTATTTTGTGTTGTCATTTGAATAAATGAAATCCTTAGTTTGTGTTGTTGTGGAAGAACTTTTTTTTTTTTTTTTTTTTTTTGGTGGTACTAGGCATTAAACTCAAGACCTTGTGCTTGCCAGCCAAGCACTTATTCCATTGAGCTATCTCCCCAGCCCCCACTTTGAGGAATTTAGAGTCTTTCCCATCCACGTTTACAGTGACAGCTTTTTGTTGTCTGTGCAGTTTTACCTTTAACAATAAAGTCTTTAATTTATCTGAAGTTCATCTATACATATGGTGTGAGGTAGCGATCCAGTTTTACTTTTCTCTAGATAGTGGGACAATTTCTCCAACATCTTCTATTAAACTTCTCTTTTCCCTATAGTTGCCCTTGCTAAAATCTTTCAAGGTCACATGTATAGTTTTCCTGTCTAATTTTTACTGTGGTAAAATGAACTAAAAATTTACCACCTTCACACTTAAGTGTAGAGTTCAATGGTGCTAAATATCTACATAATTCAATATATTAAAATCAGGAAGTATGAATGCTCCATTTTTATTTTTCAGGATCTCCTGAGCTTCCACATGAATTTAGAATGTTTTTTTAAAATACATTTCATTGCTACAGGGTCTCACTTTGAAACTTGGAATCATGGTGATCCTCCTGCTTTCAGCTTCCCCAGCATTGGGATTATAGGCATGTGCCACTATGTACCAAGTATGTTAACAAAACAAAAACTCCACTAATTTTGGTATGGATTTCACTGAATCTAGATTACTTTTGGTAGTATTGCCATTTTAACGAAATTAATTCCAATCAGTGAATATAGGATAATTTGTTTATTTAGATTCTTAATTTCTTTACTTTTCTTTTTTCTTTATTTTTTTGGTGGAACCGGGGATTGAACTCAGGCCCTTTTGCTTGCCAGAGAAGTGCTTATTCTACTGAGCCATCTCCTCGGCCCTTAGAGTCTTAATTTCTTTCAGCTATGTATCTTTCATTGTATCTTTCTCCTCCCTGGTTAGTTTCTAAATATTTTATTCTGCTTTTTTTTTGTGGGAAACACCAAAGGTGGATGACACCAGTGTAGCAGGAAGGGCTGGATGTCCCGGAGGCCCAGATGGCCAGGGGGGTCAGGCATCAGAGGCCACGGTAGCTTCTGCAGAGGCTTTGGCAGTGACCTTTGAGATTGCCAGTGCGGCAGAGGCCGGGGCTCGCAGCAGTAAGGCTGAGGACAGAGTGGATTTCTGTCTCCAAGCTGGGCTGGCTGGTCAAAGACATGAAGATCACTCCCTAGAAGAAGAAATTTACCTTTTTTTCCTTACCCATCAAAGAGTCCGAGATTATTGACTTTTTCCTGGGCACACCCCTCAAGGATGAAGTTCTGAAGATCATGCCTGTGTAGAAGCAAACTTGTGCTGGCCAGCGGACCAGGTTCAAGGCATTTGTCGTCATTGGGGACTACAACAGTCATGTTGGCCTGGGTGTAAAGTGTTCCAAGGAAGTAGCCACTGC
>NDGN011270360.1:0-12959 GCA_002564285.1 Tympanoctomys barrerae | reverse complement strand
TCACTTAGGGAAGAAACTGAGTGATAGCTACATCTCTGAACTCTAAAGGGAAGTTGTACTTATCAATGAAAAGACATTCTGCTGCTTAAGTTTGGAGAGGTTTCAATGGAGACTACAGAGAACCTTTAGCCAAAAAGGCGAGTTTGTTTTATAGTGGAGCTGTTTTAAAGTGAAGGATTTTCCATAATTTTTAGGGAGAATGGGAAATCAAATTATGGCCTTAGATTTGAAACAAACTTGAACTATCACAAAATTAGAAAAATCGAAGCCATAAGTTAATCTCTATTTTTGAACACTTAATAAACTCTATTTGATGAAGCAGTTGTTGTAAGATAGTGAGCAATTTAGCAGTTATAGCAGAATATGTTATTAAGCAATCATGTCTTTTTATCTAGAACTAGTCGCATGAGATCTAGTTTCACAAAAATATAAGGGCATTTGACACTGAGAGTGGATAATCCAGGGCCAATGGCAGAGGTTGATTCTGCTAATTTATTCAACACTCTTCCCCAGTTAAGTGCCTGTTCTATTCCTGGTACTCTTACAGGCAAGACACACTAATTCTTAAATTTTTGTTGGAGGAACATCACCTGTTTGACTTCTTTAAATTTTCCCCATCATATAAAGACTATTTTTCTGATCCAAAATTTGACGTGCAGGATAGAATAGTGTCTGTAACTGTACGTTCTTAAGGTTCTGGCCTGGTTGATTCTGATAAAGGTCATTGATAGAAGGCTTTGACCGAAGAACCCGAGAGCACATAGAGATCCACCTGTGCCTTGGGCACCCAGGATGGAGAGCAAGCATGAAATTCAGTAAATGCTTCAGAATATGACTCTGTAGAAACACAGACATCAACTGATGCAATCACTCTGAGTGGACATGCATGTACAGCTTATGTTGCAGAAAAGGCCAAAGAAGGGTATTGCCACTTACATTCATTGGTATCAGGAAAGTGGCACCTGTGTTGGCCTTTCACATGCATTTGCATGTGATATATAAGGTGAAAGTTATTTTAAATGAAGGGGTAAATGTGGCCAAAAGACAAAGTATAAATTAGTACAATATAATCCTAACCTACTTCAGGTTTCTAGTTTGGCTTATGATAAAGGATGATAGACATCAATGTAAAAAGTTCCAATTCATCTTGTTTATACAGGAAGGAATTATGTATTGGAGACAATAAAGCAAGGTTATCAAACTGTATTTTGAAACATTTACTGGATAGAAAGTGTTTTGCTAAGGTGTTGTTGTAAAATAGACAAGAAGCCATTGTAATTGAGAAATACATGCAAATCGCAGTCCAACTTCTGCTGAGTACAAATCTAAGACTGTGGTATACCATTATGTCTACAAAAGATTGTGAAAATAATCCCCTTAAGGAGTTTTGATCAAAGAAATGCTTTTAAAACTTCTTTAACATTTTGTTTGGAAGGCTGGCGTGATAGCTCAGTGGGCCAAGTGCCTGCTTAGGCAAGCACAGGGACTAGGGTTCAATATCCATCAGCCCATGCTGCACTCACCCCGCCCTGGGCACAGTAAGCTGGCCACTGAGTCCAGGCATGGTGGTGTATCCCTGTAATCCCAGAGCTGGGGAGGCTGAAAACAGGTGGATCACTACAAGTCTGATCAGCATAGTGAAACCCTGTACCAAATATATAGAAAGAAAAAAAAAAGAAAGAAAGAAAAAAAGAAAGAAAGAAAGAAAGAATAAGAATGAAGAATTTACACTTAAGCCCCTGAGCTATCTCCCTGGCCCTCCCCTTAAAAATCTTATACAGAACCCTGAATGTAGAAATTCATAACAATGGAACTACTCCTTTTCTACTGGGGCTGAAGGGAGTAGTGGAGACTCTTTCCTCTTTGATTTCTCTCCTCACCTCATCTCCCAACACAGACACTCCTCCAAGTCTTCGAAACATACGGAAGCATGAGAATGACTGAGGCAGAGTATCTTGTGGGCCTTTTATGCTTTTATTCTTTAGAGTGCTATTTAAAGAATAAATTAAGATGACCACTTTTGCAGTTTAAAACTGCAAACTTAAAAAGAACATATAGGAATATTGTTTTAACCAAGTTTTTTTTTGTTTCCACTTATATATCTTATATACTTTAAGTATTAAGTATAATACTTATATACTTAAGTATTATGTAAGTGATGTTTCATAAGATGTGATCACAGGTGTACCACATGTACCGCATGTGTCCTATTTATGTGTGTGTATGAGACACAAGGCTTAAGGTTGATAGCAAAGGTAGGGCTTTGTTAACATTTTCATGAAATTCAGACTGATTATATTTCACATTCATAAATGGGCTAAATTGTGAATAAAATATTCTGTGAATTCCCATGTCTTTATTGTATTTAATAAATATGGATTCCACTAGCTCAAATCTTAGAAACAAATCACTATGATTTTCTTTTAATCCTCAGTCTTTTGTCTTTCTGTGTAACACTTTACAATAATAGCCTAATCATTCTCAACTCCTCTGGTATTTATCGTAAGGACATTAATTCTGATGGGCTCATTTAGTATTAATGTGGATGTCATAAGTACTTCAGTAGGAATAGGATTTCTACTGGAATTCAGCATTAATTAGCCAGGTCATCACTTCAAAGTGTTACTCTTTCCTTTCAGAACAGCAGCACTTCAACGTGCTCCTTCCTGCGAAGTGCATCGAGACTCTTTCCATCAGAAGGGGCACTTCTAAGTGCTTGAATCCATTGAGAGAAAGTTGTAGAAGTGAGCAGGACACAATAGGCAAGGTGTGGTAATTACTAGACAACTGATTAATAGAAAGCTGATGTTTTAATTGAGCTTCTACAGTTCCTACAATAGCTTGAATTGAATAAGGGACCTGATTGCACTGTAAGTTTCTCTGGGGCATGAGAAAGCAAGAGCATTAAATAAAAGGCTTAAATAAGTCCTTCAATTTTTCATGGAAAGTTTAAGAAAAAACCAACATATTTAAAACCCTGCCAGTTGGTTCCTTAATTAGGCACTATCTTAGACTGGAAACACTTGTGTAGTCAAAACTGAAGGGTTTTTTTTTTTAATGTTTATAATGTATTTTTGAAATTCACATTGCCTGTGTAAAGAAATATAAAATTTGGTTTTTATTTTATTGTATTACTCTAATTGGTTTTTCAGTACCCATAAGTTATTTTTGTGTGGTTCAAGCATGCCAAGGTCAGCTGGTTATTCTTTACAATATCCACAAAGTTTAAGTGTCTTAACTCTATTACTGTGAGCTCTACAACATCATGTATCTTCACAAAAAGATGAGCTTCATAAATCAAAATTACTTGAGAATCATATGTGGGTGAATTCACTCCCCCTAGTGACCTCTCAGTGACTAATTTTCTGACCACTAAGGCATTATGGAAAGTGCCTTTTTATTTTGAATTTTATTTAAAAATGGAGCCACTGTTTCTTCACTTCATAAGAATGACACTTTCCTTCCTAGCCATGGGGATGATAGCTTCAGTTCCTGAGCAATTCCAAATATTTTCTTTGTGAAATCATCTGAGTAAAGCCTACTTCCAAATTTTCTGTAAATTGTCAATGACCACCATGAATGAAACTCATCAGTGCTAACAAATGAGAGTTATTCTTTTCATGCAAAAAATGTCCAAACAAATGTCTAAATCAATTAAAGATAGAGTTTATAAGCATCCTAGGAAGTTACCCAATGGGGAAATTAGAATGTTAGGTAATATGAGGTTGTTTTGGGCATAGACTGTGTGGAATGGTGAAAAGAATCCTGGATTAAGTGCCAGTTATTAGATCCCAATTCTGGTTCTACCAAGAATCGCCTAGGTTGTAAATTTCATTATTGGCCATTACTAAACTTTATATTTCTTCCTGATTTGTTGTTTCCTAATGCTTGTTCCTGATGAATGTCACACTATCCCCAAAGAAGTAGAAGGTTATAATTATGCCTAACGTGGTACAACTGTCCTGTGTTCAGCTGAAAATACAATCCCATCCCTTTCCTAATTCTCAACAGCTCCAGTATTGAAAATACCACCTTGAAGTCTTTTAGACTCAAGGTGAATTTTTAGCTGTATAACTATAGAATCCAAAAGCAAAGTATTGACCCCCATGATGCTCTCTCACGAGGTACTCATTCCCATTCCACAGGAAAGAATAAAATTAGATCAAAGCATGATCAAAACCCAGCGGGGTAAACATTAAATCCTGTAGCTGCTTCTGGTGCAGATGGCGAGGAGGTAGGTGCCTCAGAGGGACGGGTGGCCCTGGCTAGGGACTTGCCACTTGTAGCCCCCATGGCCTCTCACATGGGCTGGCTGTGCTCCTGCTTGCAGCTTGACTCCCTCCCCACCCTCCCACCCCCATGGATCTGCGTTCCCAGCTTCTCCAGCTTCCCACAGTGCAGTCACAGAGTCCCATTATAACAGCAGCTTCACTATTGTGGCTTCCTGCAATGTGTCACAGTGGCACATAGCCTGGCTCCTTTGCAATCAGAGGGGAAGACTCTGATCTCAAAAATTTTCTTTTGATTTTTTTTTTTTTTTGTATTTTAAGGAAGGGTCTACAGGGTGTTCAGGCTCTCACTACTAGATTGGATTTATAGTAATTCTCTGGGTTACAGCCTCCAAGTTCTAGGATTACAGGCACTTGCCACTATGCCCAGTCTCAATTGCCATCTCAGAGCCCTGAGGTCAGTATGGCAGGGCCAGTATGGCAGGCCTCGGTATCAAGCCTCTGGTTCCTGTGCCTGCTTGCAGGTGCTTTATTCTGCTGAGCTATTTGGCCCACCCGCAATACATTTTCATTATTTAAAATGTCTGGATTGGTTATTCAGATTCCTGAATAAGGAGAGATTATATCAAGACTCACTAGCTTTGACCTTTTCTTTTATTTGTGATTATTTCTAAGATTTAAGTTGTGGCCCCATTTCAAGTGTATGTATATGTGAGGGAATTGGGGCGGGCAGAAAAAGCAGCCATGGAGGGGCGGATGGTACAAAAAAGAAAAATTAGAGGTTTTAAGAGTCTAGCAAGGTTGGGAAAAGGAAAGTACCTTGAATGCATGGCTAATTTTTCCTACAGAACATTGCTGCAATCTGAGGCTGTAGGAATCTGCTGAAATAGGATGGAAAGCAGAAGTCACAAAATGTGCCTCCACATCTCACCCTATTTAAGAATTAAGTACCCACCACAGAGATGCAGGCTTTTAAACAAAGCCAGTAACTAATTAAAGCCCTAGAGGGAGTAGTCAATTGTAAGTGAAATCTGCAACTGCTTCTTGCCAGGACAGCTACAGCATCTGGCTCCACGTAAACGTCCAGGCTTCACCTTGACAGAGAGTATCCTGAGAGACAGAAACCGAGAGTGGCCGCGCTGATGTAAGTCACAGCGCTGGTCTCTTTACCAATCATTGTGCAGATTTCTGAAGCTCCAGGATGAAGGGAGATGAAGAACAGAACCCGAGGCCTGTAAAAGACGGGAGCTACATGTCTTGTAGTTATGTAGGACCCGCGGGACTTACATTTACCAGCGGCGTGAAGGGCCGCGTTCCATTTTTACTTTAAAGTGATAGGAAAGTAGACTGTTTTATTCAGTGAGCAGCCGCGTCCAAATCACTTCGCACACTGCATAGTGGGACAGAACGCTGGGCCTTGCATACAAAAATGAAGGGGAAAGTGACGCGCTGCAGCAGAAGATTGGAGCTGATTAGATTTAAGTGAGATCCTGGGGCCCAGGGCAAGCATGTTCAGTCCACTACCTGCCTGCAGGCGTCCCAAGATCAGAAACAAGTCACCTTAAGCCCAACCCTACCAATGTTGGGAATTTGGATGATATTTTTCATGACCCTGTTTAATGATATATTAGTGAACAACAGGATGCGGTGGCAGGAGCGTGCAGTGCCACAGTGACCGCATCCCCAGCAAATCCAACACGCAGTCAGTCACCTGCAGCTCACCCTGGGGTAGCATGGGGACAGGACCTGTGCATCCTGAAGAGTCAAACGCAGTGGTCACTGATGGTCGTACTCCAACTATAACTGTCATCCGAGCCCCTGAAGACAGGAGTCCATCGCTATTAAATAGGCCTTTAATTTTTCTTACTGAATTATTAAACTTGTGCCTGAATTAGCTCATAAAATAACTTAATAAGATGAAACAGTGTTTCTATCAGTTGTGGCAGAAGAAGTAAAAAAAAATACATCAAATAGATTTTATTTGCTTTTTTATTTTTTAAAGAGAATAAAAAATAGTAAAAATATGTTAAAATGATACAAAATTTCACTAATCAAAAGAATAGGAATGCAGCAAAAGTTGTATTGCATATTGTTGTCTGCAAATTAGTTGTTCAAATTACCAGATATAACAAGGCAAAGTTGTTCAAAAATTTATAAAACAATTGAAAGGAGAATTAAGCATTAACTGCTTAATGGACCAGCAGAAATCAGCAGCACAATTACCGAAGTCATCCTGTGTATGTATGTATAAGTATGTATACATACTTATATTTCATTTTTCCCTTTCTTCTTTCTTTGTTTTTCCCTTTCCCTCATTCTAGTTGTTCTTTTCCTCTAACAGTCAACACTCAAAAATAAATAACATTTCTGTACACAAAGACCGAACACTGAGAGAGAAATTAGGGAAACCACACCTTTCACCATAACATCCCAGAAAATGAAGTACTTAGGAATCAATTTCATAGAGGAACTAAAACACATATACAGTGAGGATATAGTTCTCTGAAAGAAAGAGATTGGAGAGGATTTCAGAAAATGGAAAGATATTCCTTGCACACTGTGCAAATGGCCACACTCCCTAAGGTGTTCCACAGATTCAGTGCAATCCCAGTTAAAATGCCATTACCTCACAGAGCTACAGAAAATATTCTTTTTAAAAAAATTATTTTAAAAAGAGTGTAAAAATAATAGATAACACATTAGATGAGCTCAGGAGTGTTCAGGTTGGTATGGTCATAGAACGATAACATATTAGAAATGAGATACATTTTTTTTAAAAAAAAGATGAAAGGTATTCAACAGTGATTGTCATATTGCACATTGTTATATTTAATGTAGTTAAAATTCATCTGGAATCAGAAGAGACCTAGAATAGAAAACACAATCCTGGGCAACAAAGAAAGGCAGGAGGCATCACGATCTCTGATTCAAACAGTTTTTTGAGATACTTCTGTAGCTACATGAGCAACATTCCTGATGTTAGAAATGTTACAATAAAAACATTAAAAAATACAGAAGATTTGTTCCCTATATGCATTTTCTGCCGTATATATTTAAAATGCATCCTGGAAGCTTCCTCTGCAAGGACTCGATGCAGGAAAGCCACAAAATAGGACCACTAAGGCTTAGAATCCATGATCTTCTGAGTCACTAAGTATATTAGAATTAGTTCCATATGCCTGATGTATAAAATAGCTATGAGTCTTTCAGAGCCAGATGGTAGACTATGGTGAATGAATTCTTAAGCTGTCTATGTCTTCACCTTCAGTGTCTTTTAACATGGTACATATGACAAAGGATATTGTGCAAGCCTGATTAAATGAAGGACTTTAAAGTGGGTGTAGAGAGGAATGCTGAAAAACATCTTTGTGACAGTGAACATTTTTTAAGAGAATAAAAAAATAGTAAAAAGTTTAGAAAAAAATGCAGAGCTTCACTAAACCAGATGATAGCAATTTAGCAATGGTTGTGATATTGCATCTTGTTGTCTTCAATTAGGTGTGTAGATTAACATTTACTAATTAGTACATGAAATTTCTAAATTTGACTGGAAATAGACAAGCTAAATGAAATTAAAATTAGAAACCTCTATTCATTCAAACATATTGGGAGAATATATATAAAAGAATCAATTACAAATGAATGAATCAATTAGAAAAGCTTGGCCAATACAATTTTGAAACTGTACTAAATATTTAAATAGGCACTAAAGATGGTGTACAAAAAGCCAATACATATATTAAAATTTACTCCACATTAGTATTCTTCAGGAAATGCAAATTCAAACCAGAATGCGACAGCATACTTCTTAAAGGAATAGTTAAAATACAAAATATGGAAAATACCAAATATAGATTAGGATTTGGAAAGTTATATACTGCTGCTGGGGTGTCAAATATTGCCATAGCTTTCAAAAACAATTAGGTAGTATCTATAAAAATAGAACATATATCTTCCCTATGACTCAACAAATCCCCCCTATGACATAAATCCCAGAAAGTTGCATTCATGTGTTCTTCAAAGACGTGTTCTGGTATCTCATTCTCAGAAATCCTATTTTTCCTTAAACTTGAAGATAGCAAGGGCCAGAGAAGGCTTTCTCCTTCCTATGATATTCAAAAAACTGGAGAAACCATTAGCCAGATATTAATGGTATGAGAAAGATCTCTTGGTTGTCACAAGTCCTTGACATTTGTAGTTTGTTACCACAGCATAACAGGACTGATATCAGTAATGATAGTAGAAGAAATATTACTATTTCAAGTATAATATTGCATTTTAAAGCATCTGAATTCCTACATTGCTTAAAGGTTAAATCCACTGTGCTCCACACATAAAAAGCCGTAACTGCAATTTTCAGAAAACATCTAGTAAATAAAAAAGCATAATGTTTGATATTTACATGGCCTTGGTTGAATTGAGTCTGTCAGTTATATTTTTTTGTTCTTAAAAGTGAAAATAAGAACCAGGTGAAAAGGCACATGTAGAATCCCAGCACTTGAAAAGATTGAGGCAAGCAGATAGCAAGTTTGAACCTATGCTGGGAACTGAGTGCTTTTGCAAGACCCTGTTTTTCTTACTTAAAAAAAAAAATGGAGGGTTCTGGAAATGTAGCTCATTGTGAAGGTCCTAGAGTCACCCTTTTCTTTCTTTTAATTTATGTATTTGGTACAGGGTCTTACTACACAGCTTGGACTTGCAGTGATCCTCCTGTTTGTAGCCTCCCTAGCTCTGGGATTAGAGGTGTTCACCACCAGGCCTGATCTCTGGCCTACTCAGTGTGCCTGGGGGTGGGGCCAATGTAACATTTGAAGGCAGGGATCAAACCTTGTTCCTGAGCTTTTCTAGCAGGCACTTAGCTCATGGAGCTATCTCGATTCACTCCTAGAGTCAACTCTTTTTCCCTAAAAGTAAATAAAAGTCAAAACAAAAGAAAATGATCTTAAATATTTTGATAGTCCATATTGACCAAACTCTTTGATTCTTTTTTTTTTTTTTTCAGTACGGGGGATTGAACTCAGGACCTTGTGTTTGCCAGACAGGCACTTATTCTACTGAGCTATCTCCCCAGCTATTCTTAATACTTAAATATCCTTTTCTGTTCTAAAATTTGATAAGTAGGTCTTCATGTATTACTAAAATAACAACTATAAAATTTTAATAAGTGCATTTGAGAAATATTTACAATATTTAGCAACACCTCTTTTATCAAGTGTCTTCAGTAATTGGGATATATGAAAAATAATGTCTTTATTAAATATAAATATTTTCAACTTTTGGTAGATTGTTGTGCTATATTTTATGTATAATATGGAACTTCTAAGATATTTTCTATGACCTCTTGATAGACAAAACAAGCTGCTGTTATGTTGCTTATTAATCTCCTAAAATGAAAAAGATTAAGATCACTAAATAATAATTTTAAAAGGGATATAATTATTCATTTGAGAATTGTAAAATAAAACTGGGAACCAATAAAAGCATAATAAAACCAGTAAGAATATAAACATAACACTCAACCATTTAAAAATTCTTAAACAATTTCAAATAACTATTGAATTAAAAAATCAAAGTTACAGATATAGACTTGTTGGACTATGATAATTACAATGAATTCATCTTAAAAGGATTCTGAAGTCTATTGTCTAGAGAGGTTAAGTCATGAATTATTAGTGTGAAATTTGCCACATTATCCATTTCACCCTGTATGCGATTTTGCTTGGATTTGTCTTTTCATTCTGTAGACTTTTGACAGCCTTTTCACATTTGGAAGTGTTTAAGAAGCTGTAATGTTAATGGGATTAGTTTATTAAACTGTACAATGTTATATTTTGTATAAGATTTTACTGGACTCCCATTCCTGACCTCCTTAGAATTTTTTGACCTGAGAAAGCGTTAGGGAATTTGACTTTTGTGGGAATTGGTTGATGTTGTGTTAACAAAACACAGACTACATAATTTTCATATCAAATAACAGATGTTTGTGTTTATCACCTGTATAATAAAATAAATATTTTCCCACATCATCTGAAGTAATACATAATTCCTCCTCATTTAGTTGGTAAGACTAATCCATGTCACAGCCAACACTGTGAAAGAAAATAACGATGCAGAAAAGAGAGAATTATGATATATGGTCCTTCCAAAGGAAATGAGAACTTCACTGTGCTGCTCACGAAAATGTCTTTCCTCAGCTCTTGTCAGATCTGGGTTAGTGGAGGAAATGATGTCTTAGCTGAAAACTGCTATGGGCCCAACTTGAAATTTCTCTTTTCTCAACTAAGAGCCATGGAGAGTCTGGTATAATGCTGCATGGTCACAACCAGTGGTAAAAAGTACCAGGAGAACACTAGCAGCACAGCGGAGTTCTTGAAAATAAATTATTTCATAAAGAGAGATAAAATTAACATCACTGTATGTTTGATGTAGTTATTAATACTGCATACCTTTTTATGAATCAAAGTTTAGAAACTGAAATTGCACAGTTCACAAATAAACTATGAACAATTAGCCCGAATAAATACCAACATCAAGGGCCAGTGTGTTTGGACTTTTAAAAGTTGGGAAGAACCCTGGAGCAGTTGTACACATTCTCATAGGAAAAATGATCGTGCCTAAGGAGATTAATAACCATTGTCTGCTTCTGTAATGGAGGCCATGCAAAGCAACAACCAGAAAGCAATTTTTGACTCCACAGAGAAGCATATGCTAAATGTTCAGGTAGTACCCATTTGGCCATCTGTCTCTGCAAAATAGCATCTTTAGGAGCACTGGCTTGCTGCGGAAAGCCCACTGGTAAGCTGCTGAATGGATCACGAAGAATGTTTATAGGCCAGTTGGCCTAAAATCCATTTATCAAAACAACTCCCTGAAGAATAGTCCCTTCCTATATTTCATTCAATTTTTTTTTGATTATAGGAAACAACAGACACTGACATAATAAACACCTGGATATCTATCATCCAGAATTAACAAATGCTCATGTTTTTTTTTTTTTAACAAATGCTCATGTTGAATAGTTTTTTTTTTAAACAATGAATGATAAATTTAAAACACACTCAGATAGAAATAAGGTTTTTCAAAGTATCTGTCTTTTTCTGGCAGTCTTTCTCAGCATCTAAAATTCAACCACATTTATAACTTTATGACGAAGTCACGGTGTGTCCCTTGCCCACATGTTTATTCCAATGTACCTTACCATCCAGGAATAATACATGACAGTACTTGACTTTCTTAAGCTTTTTTGGGAATGCTTCTATATGAAGTTATATCAAAAAGATCAGTGTGCAGATCTTCTAGAGGAAAGGATATCTGTGTCACAGATAAAATTCACATAAGGGTCTTTGAACATCTATATCAAAACAACTTCTTCAGATTGAAAGGAAAAGACAGAGTAAATTTGAAATAATGAAGGCTATTATTAAATTCATCTAATTCCTGCAACAAGAAATATGATGATCATAGCTACTTAACTCAAAGACCTGTTAACCTTCATGAAGTGAGGATAATTCTGAAGGAATAGACAGAAGTAGTGCAAGATTATTGTACAAACCTTGCAATTTAATGAAATTTGCATGGCTGAAATTAAAGTGCATAATATTGTTAATTATAATTTTTTGTTTTGAAAATTTATTTCTGTTTTTTTAACCTAGACGAATTTTTTATACCCCTGTACTGTCATGCATTTAGTAATGTATATATATACATATATATTTTAGAAATATATATATATTTAGAAATATATGTAAATTTCTGTATATATAGAAATATATACATATATATTTCTTTTTCACAAGTCCATAAATATGCAGATTTCATGCCAGTTGATGTGTTTGTCGTTTTAGTTTTCAGATTTCTTTCCCTTGGCACTTTATCTTTCTGTGAGAACTATTCTACATCTTCCTCACATGATAAGTTTTTGGATTTTGAAGATAAAAAAAACTAATGGAGAGTTTGGCACTTTTACTTGAGGTGATAATGGACTCAGATTTGGGAAGCCTCCAGATGAGACAATTGTCCTGTCTTAAGCAAATTGCTGTTCACAAGAAATTAGACCAAGGCAGGCACATCATTCCCCCAGCCCACCCTGCGAAATGCTTATTCTGCTCGGTGCGTGGAAAGTAGTGAATGTTACATGCTGAGCAACAGGAATTTTCCATTTAATTGATGTCAAGGACTTTGATATAGGTGTTTTCTCTTAGCTCATTTAGGTAGATATAGAGTAATCATTTAACTCTTTTAACTTGAATATTTTCCGGTTGCATTCAGAAAGATGCAATGATGTAAGATGGGCAGAAAGAATCATGGGAAGGTAATATGAAAAGAACCTGACACTTGTGGCTGGTGCTGAGAGACGCAGGTCACATGTCAAACAAAAACAGGTCTCTAGATACTGAAGGCAACCTGCAGGCTCACAAGCAGCAAAGAAATAGTCAATTGTACAAGCATACAAAGCTAGCTATTTAGGTCTCAATATGCAAGAAAGAGACTCTCCTATAGCCTACACAAAGCAATATACTCTAAAACAATTAAAATTGTGTTAATCTTAGTCCGGTGAGACCCACATCAGATTTCTGCTCTCAAAGCTCTGATGTATTTATCTTGTTTAAACACTTTGTTGTCATTTTTTTATGGCAAAACAGAAATCATTACTTTATGGTTTACGGAATGTTTTCTTTCTTTCTGTCTTTCTTTCTTTCTTTCTTTCTTTCTTTCTTTCTTTCTTTCTTT
>NDGN011270305.1:0-15472 GCA_002564285.1 Tympanoctomys barrerae | reverse complement strand
ATAAATAGCACTCCTTACTTCTAAGCAGGTCAAGACTTTAGGTTCTCAGCTAACTTTACTACCATGTATGTATATGAGGTATGATTCAGATTATAAATCTCAAGTGCCTGTAATTTGGTTTAAGTTTATACAGTGCATGAGGCACGTGTACTTTACTATCTTTAATCTATTCCAACCTATTTTGGCTCAAGATCTTCAGTTTTTCCCCCAGGAAAGTAGCCATTTTCCTAATTGCGGTGGAAGAATGTCAGGTAGAAACACCTCCATTACTGATATCCTGCCTCCATTCCCCCCCATCTGAATTGACTTGTGCCTGCAACCGTGTCAGTCGTAGACTTTCTAACAGGATGATTCATAGACAGGAAGTGATGCGGTATTGGTCATAGACATCAGAGCTAAGACTTATTTTTCCAAATTAGTAAAAGAAAAGATTATTTTCTTTCTTGCTGAACATGAAGGTAGAATGACATAGGCATATGGCTGCTGAGGACCACTGAGCTACTTACATTAAACTAAAAAAAAAAATAAAACAACATGACAGAAAGCAAAGGATAAAAGTGTGACCTACCAATATTGTTTGAATCTCCAAGTCAAGGTTTTCTTAAATTTTGCAATGATATAAATAATTAGTTTCCTTTTGGTTTAGGTTAATTTGTTTGATTTTCTGCCATTCGGAACTGAAAATGTTTTTGACAGTACTTAAGCCATTAAAGGGCATCCTTTACTGCCAAGCACAGTTACTTGAGTGATTTAAAACATAGAGTATTGAGTGACAGAAAAGAAAGACTCCATGGTGATTACAGGTGTAGAATATGCGTGCCCTGTGACAAAGAATTCAATTCAATCTAAGTTTCAGCCAGGGAGATGATTCACTAGAAAGCTTTTGGTTATAAATGAAAAGAAAATCTCATTCACATAAGATTAAACAATAGAGCTAATGACACAAGTGACTGTAAGAACTAAAGGTTCATCAGGATCAGAAGTATCAATAATGTTACGAAGACCCAATTTATCTCTAGATTCCTTCCTACCTTTCACAGTGGCTATTTCATCTTAGGCTATCATAAAATTGCCACCAGCTGCTCTGAGAGCTAAAAACTGCTTTGTTCTCTTCCTGTGAGTGAAAAGAAAATTAGTCCCTATATCTCTCATGAAACTGCATGGAAGTTTCTTCCTGAGAAGTCCTCATTAAATGTCTGCTCATGACTAATTGGCCCTTCTTGGTTCCTCTGCCCTAAAACTGTACCTGTGGCCCTGGAAATTGAATGTGCTAATCAGCTTACTGTGGAGTAGGCTCAGCTTCACCAAAAGGATCAACCCTAAGTGAGAGGAAGGAGAGAGTTAACATGACAACTGCAGGCAGGATGCTGCTGCCAAGAGGTCCAGAGAGCCAGACCCTGGGCAATGAAAAACTATAAATGTTAACTACTATATCAAATGGCCAAACAATTACAGTGTATTAATTATGAATAGAAATGGCTTTGGCTCTAGGTCTGTGGGCAGTATTCTTGTGCCAAACTGATCAACTTACACAGCTCTTCCAACTTGTAGAATATGTGTGGAAAGCCTGTCATGAAAAATGTATGGGTGAGTCAAGAACAGAATGAGGCCTGTTGATCAGGGGGCCTTGCCAATCTGGTGGAGAAGCTTTTTTAAAGCCATGTGGAAAATCTGGATTAATTAATTCCGGTGGCTACAACTCAAAGGAAAAGGTAAGTCCTTATGTATAATAATAGTACCGAGACTTTACAAGAAATTAAGTTTTTTATACTAAAAATTTTAGCTTACATAGATGTTCAGGTCAGTGTCCACATGAATTATGTCAAGGTGTGGTACTTGTTTCAGAAAATGCAAAACTTTATGAGGCTTCATATACTTTAGCAATTTCAGTTCTACTTCCATTTTGCATATTCATCCAGCAAGGGTATAGTGATATCACTGCGTGTTAAGAACCATGCTACTCCTGCAAGCAGGGGAAAGGGCTGGGGCTTCAATCCCCTGGCCTTTGGTGCCAGCCCTGCCCCTGGGGTGCACTGAGACAGCAATTGAGACTGGGTGTGGTGGCATGCCTGCAATCCCAGCTCTTGGGAGGTTGTAAACAGACAGATCACTATGAGTCCAATCTAGTAATGAGACCCTGAATACTCTATAGACTCTTTCCTAAAATACAAAACAAACAAACAACAACAAAAAAAAAGAACCATGCTACTCAGTAGGTTCTAGAAATGGTTATGGACCAAACCTCATATTAACCTTACAAAATAATATTGTGTAATTCCTAATAAAGTTATTAGAATGAAGGTATGTTATGTATATATACTAATGATTAATGTAATCATTACACACTAAAATATGTATTAAAACTAAAATTAAAAAAAGAATTCCTTCTGTAGTAGGTAATTACATTATTAAGCATTCTTGAATAATTGTATTATTCTTCATCTGGTTGATGAATGTTTTGGCTTATGACTAGGTGCTCCCAACAAAACCTCATGCAGTCATAGGTGCAACCTTTTAAGAGATGGCTGGGTCTAGAGTGTATGAAATTGGAATTGACTCATGGTGCAATGCAAGGTTTGAGGCCCCTAGGATTTAGAGTGTGAGAAATTCTAACAACAAGTAGCCTGAAGAAAGAATAAAAAGAGCTGAGGTCATCCCATTTTGCTTTGCTTCTTTCTGACAACCATGAAATGTTTCTGTTCTGCAATGCCTGTCTGCCATGCCATATGTCCTTGCAGTCAGACAATTATGACTGCAACCTCTACAAACTGTGAGTTAAGTAAATATTTATTACTTTAACTGTAAGTGATAGGTATTTTGTCACATGGGGAGAAAAATTACTAGCACAGAAGTGATAGCAGTAAATTGAGATTGTTGCTGTGATTTTCTTGAGCTTGTGATTTAGGAACCTCGGGGTCTGCCTTTTAGGATGGGGAAATGTTAAAGAATGTTTGGAAATACCATATGAAAAAACTAGGGTAGGAACACCTAAAGCTGTACTTACTGGGAGAATCTGGTGAAAGCTCAGAAGGCCAAAATGCTTATAGAAATGTCATTGGTAAAGACAAAGTTCAGGAGGTTTGTTCTGGGAAAAATTACTTTTGACTGTTGGACTCCAGAAAATGTGTGTAATATCTTGCCAGAAAGTTTGCCTGAATTTTTCTGAATTCTGGAGATTGCCTGAGATGGAGATTATGTGTACAAGATTAACTCATGTGACAGAAGAAATTGCAAGGCAGCCTAATGTTGAAGCAGTGGCATGACTATTTTCAACTATTTATGTTGAAAATCAAGAGCAAGGACCCTAGCTGTGTGATGCAAAACATTTTGAGTTTGACCAGAAACAAAGTTCTAGTAAAGATGTTAAACGCAAGGATTTAGTAGAGGAGAACTTGATTGCTGAGAAAGAACAGGAGGATATAAGAGATGCCCTGAGAGTATTGCAAAAAAGCAGCAGGACTCTACCTTTTTCAACTTCAAAATTGCTAAAATAAAAGGCTTTGCTTTGAGAAGACAGTCCCAGAGCACCACATTCCAGAACATTAGCAGTTCAGGGAAGATGTTCCTTAGCATTTGTTTCATAGGTGGTGGACAGCTAAAACCAAGGTATACTGCCAACTACTTCTCCAGCTGACAATAGACCTTGACATTACCCAAATGGTGATGGTTTTAGGTATATTCAGTCTGTAAAAGTTTTGGGGCCTGGAAGGATACTATGCAGATTTCAGAAGAAGACATGAGAGATTAGGTAGATTACCTCTGAGAAGGCAGGATGTGAAGCTGAGAGTGTGAAGCCAGAGTGGAGACCTAAGAAGTCAGGAATATGGTTCTCTAAGGACAGCTGTGAGATGTTAGAAAATGCAGCCAAGGAAAGAAGTCATGAGAGCTACAACTACTTGCAATATTGTTGGGGTAGAGTCACCCACGTCGTTTGGAGTCCACAGTTTGCCAAAGATTGTTGAAGATGCTGGTGGTGGAACTGTAGGGTTTTATGTTTGCCTTGCAGAATTTTGGTCATGCATTTTTCCCACTCCTTGCTATTCCTGTTTGTAACTTTTGGAATGGAAATGTCTGTCTTGTGCCATTGAACACTAGAAGTATTTAACTTTCTTGTCATTTTTACAGGAGTTTGCAGCTAAGACTTTGTCTTAAATCTCAGAAGAGACTTTGGATTGGTACTTTTCAGCAATATTGAAAATTTAGGGCTGGGGATATAGCTCAGCGGCATAAGTGTCTGCCTGGCAAGCACAATGTCTTGTGTTTGATCCCCCATACTGCAAAAAAGAAAAAAGAAAGAAAATTTAGCACCCTGAAAACTTTTAAAGATGGACTAAACATTGTTTGCATAGAAGGATGTCTGATAAGCCATGCTGCCTCATAAAGGGATGTCTTTTACATAGAAGGACACAGGCAGAATGTTACAGCTTATGTTTAGATGTATACACAAAGCCTGCTACAGTCATATGTGGAACTTTTTAACAGGTGGCTGGATCTACAGTGTGTGTTGCTGGAATTGAATCATAGTGCAATGTTAGGTTCAAGGCCACTAGGATTATGGGTGAAAGTGGTACCCACTTTAAGTAGCTTGGATAAGGGATAGAAAGAGTTATGTTCATCCCTTGCTGCTTTGCTCACTTCTGCCTACTATGGGCTGCTTCTCCTCTGCAATGCCTGTCTGACATGCCATGCTTCCTTGTAGCCATTTCATGAGGGACTGAAACCTCTACAAACTATTAGATAAATAAACATTTCTCCCTTTAATTTCGGTGTTGGGTATTTTGTCTTAGCAACCAGAGAACACATGAATATCTTACGCAAAAGAATTACTTGAAAATATACAAAGAAACTAATAGAATTGAAAGCTTCTAGAGAATGTATGTTGAAACAGAGAGAAATAAAGAATTCTCCAGTGGAATAGACTGTAATAGCATCCCAAAATTTGGGAAGCAATGAGCTCTTAGTCAAAGCATCAATGTTTCTTTCAATAAATGCCTTTCAGCTTTCCAAAAATCTTGTATTACTTACTGAAGATAGAAAGTATCTGATTGGCCAAGTGAAAGTTACCTGGTGAGGAGAGAAAAGAAGGATCTTGTCCCTTAAGATTCCAAAGTAGGATAGACAAGAATTTCCAGCAAAAACTAGTTGCAATCTAGTATTACTCCAGATTGTGCTGAGATTTGCCAGAAGGATATCCAATGTCTGGAAAAGACTACATTGAAATTATGTCCCTTTCACACCTCTAGAAACATATTTATACATGGGTTCTAAATTCCATTACTTTCATATTCTAAGAGGTAACAAGCAAACCCCTGAATTATATTGTAAGGCTAGTTTATTTGTATGTGATATTGAGCTATAGGACTGATCTCTCTTTGGTATCCTGCTATAGTTTCTCCTACTTTTTAAATTCTGTAACTTAAAATTATGTGAGGATTTAATTGAGTCTATTAACTCATTAATAAATTACTCTTAATTTCATGTTTTCAAATATCTTTGTTTTATAAGATTGTTATAAGGCCATGTGAGTCATAAGTTACTAAGATTATCATACATTAGCATATTTTAAATCTTAGGTGAGACACAAACTTGATTTAAAACCAATATAAATATCTTATGAGATTGTTATTTTTCAAACCTACTTTTAAAAATTTTGTTTACTCATTGAACATTAGTCAACATTTATTTTAGTATGTACAGCTCTGCACTTGATGCTATTAATACATTGAATTATTAGTGAGAACTAGAATGCTGGTAAAATAAATCCAGCCCATATTATTGTAACAAAAATCAAACTAAAATTTCAATGTTTTGACTCATTTAATCAGCCCATGAACAGGAATAAGGAAAGTCAGTGTTGAGATACCTTAAAACTATAGTGTCCAAGGGGCTAGGGAGATAGCTCAGTAGAATAAGCACTTGTCTGGCAAGTGCAAGGTCCTGAGTTCAATCTCCAGTACCACCAAAATAAATAAATAAAAATAAAACTATGGTATCCAATTCATCTATCTTATTTCTCCATCAATCTCTGTCTCATCCATCTTTTCTGTACAGTCTGTCCTGCCATTGCCTGTTATAGTCACTCAGGCCAGGTGCTCATGAGTGTGGACCCAGGCCAATCTTAGGACTTCCAAACAAGAGGGAAAATATATTTTCCTTCTCACCAGCTACACTCCAACTGTGAGTCCCTATGGTTCCTATCTCACTGCCTCGATCTGCCACATAGTTAGGAAAACTCAGTGACTGAGCCTGAAGCACATGCAAAATCCTGTGGTCAAATACAGGTAAGAGCTTCAAAAGAAATATGGAAGAAATCATAACCCTTGTGTTTTCAGAGATTTCAGTATAATGTCCAAGTCAAAATATTAAACATAAAAGAAATATTAATTTTATTTAAAGTGAATGCTACTCAGAAAAAAATATAGAATATTGAAAAAATTAATACAGATAGTTAGAAAAAGAACCTTTCAAAAAGTGATACCTAAAATGACACAGAACGTGTAGGAGTTAACTAGATGAAGGAAGTAAGAAGTTCCCAGGCAGAGGGTGAAAAGTGAAAAGTGCAAAGTATAATTAAGGCCCCCAAGTATGCACAGAAGCAAAATTAGGAGATTAAAATATCAAAAGGGATTTGGATAACCATTAGTAAGTCTTTTTAAAACTTCTAAAATGTGGCAACTAATATTTTATTCTTCTGATTAACATAATTTCTTTAATATACTTAAAGAATACAATCTATTTCTTTCCCCCATCCATCTACTCAATGACCTCAAGCAAACCGTTTTCCTTACAGAACCTCCATTTTCTCTTCTTCCTGGGAAAAAGACTGTCTCAACTGTCATTCCTAATAGTCTGCATCTCCAAAAAACTGTGGAAGCTTTGAAGCCCATAAAGAGAGTAATTTGTGTCTCGGGCAGAATGAGATGAGAATTGTCCCTGCAGAGTGCCATTTGAAAATACACTAGAAATTTTGCCATCGAGGGGATAAAATATTACATGGAAATATAATGAAATGTAGAAAAATACAGCGGGACAATATTGATAAATCATAAGAGATAAAAAAATATTGATGCGTTTCCATGATAATATCCAACATTCACAGTTTAAAGTCTAATTTCACTTATGGTTTTAAGGAATTCAATCTAAGTTCAGCTGACTCCAAGGCCAGAACATTATGATGGAAGGGTGTGACAGAACAAAGACACTTTGTACATGGTATTATAGGCAGCTGAGTTAGACACAAATTAATGTACAGTAAGAAAAAAAAACTCACCTCTCAATGAAGGAAAGACAGAGACGTCAGAACTGTGGCTGAAGCTCAGGTTCATCCACCGCTGACCCACGGCGGGTGTTGTCCAGGTTTTCTGCTCTCGTCCCCACGTCGCCAGTGTTTGTCCTGAACACCAACGTGCCCTGCACCTCCATGCCAGACGGGTTCCTCTCCGAGCTCACCAGCAGCTGGCGTGGGCCACTGGCGGAGTCCGCCCAGTACTTTGGGCCCAGTGCACGTGGCTCGGGACCAGCTCATGACCTTCAGGGGTCATCGAGCCTGCGCGCTCTGCAGCCTGCACAGCATCAGCAAGATAGGCGGTGCGCACAATCGCTCCTACAGCAAGCTGCTTCGCGGCCTTCTGGGCGAGCGCCTGGGCAACAGTCCAGACAGGATCCACATGAATTGTTATGATGAGCGCGGCCACTGTGGACTGGAACGGCTCCACCTTTGCTTGAGAAACGCTTCTACCTGAGTTCACCTGCACCACCCTGTCCAGGATCCCATAGTATTTTGTACTCTTTCCTCAAGGGACTTCCCTCGCTCCAATCAGGACAAATAAATGGTTTGGAGACCAAAGGGGAGGGAAAAAAAAGAATTGTGGCTAGAGGAACATCCGAAGTAAGGGAGGCTCAAGACTAGTCACAATGACCGGAATGGAAATTTGAGATGACCCTGTAACTGCTACCACCAAATCCACTAAAGCCATATATATACCAGACACTTGAGTGGGTGACCAGAACACATAGGCCCATCTCTTCTCAAAAACCTTCCTGTTTTAGAAGCCATAGATAAGCCAAGATTAATAATGTCATCCATATTCTCTTGCTACATGCCTTACTCACCTAGTGATGTATATTAGCTAAGTAGGTATTACTTGTAATCCTAGTGGTTGATCATACATTGACTCCTTTTTTACCCACCGAATGATTTTGCCATTTAAACATTCATGGATAAATGGCCTCCTTCACAACCCAATTCAGAGTCCCCTCCTGTCTCTCATGAGCTATTCCTGCTTCCTAATAAGCATTTCCTACACTTAACCTCCTTCGTCCTTTGAAATGCATTCTTCAATTTTGGGGTATACTAGCTCCACATGTCTGACATGTAGCAGGTTGGGAGTTATATTTCTCCCATTTCAATGACAGTAGAGAAACAGAGCAATGCAATAGTGCTGAGGGGAAGGAACCAGGTGTCAGATGTGAGTACCGTAGGTCATGCTCCCTAACCCACCCAGACAAGTCCAGAAGTGCTCTCCACCAAACCACTGGGGGTAATCTTAAAACCAATTAATTGAATGCAATTGAGATTCACCACAACTGCAAGTGAAATTTCCAATTTCAGAAATTCATTCTGGATAATCAGGCAGCTTTATTTTTCTGATTAAGTTTTCTAGTTTATTGCCAGAAGGTAAGTTGTTTAGGAAAATAAAATTGAGGTTGAAAAATGCTAATAGTCATGGTCTTCCACTCTCTATTTCCTACTCAGCTATCTTCTAGGAAAGAAAACCTAAAAGATATTTACTGTATATTAGTTTGAAAGATTGCCAAAGTATGAACCTGTCCAGAATACATAAAGGCTTTGAAACAACTATGGATAAGAAGGAGAGCCTTTTAGATTATTAAGCATAATTCTACTGACACCCACAACAGGGGGCAGAGATGGGTCAAATCTCAATCTTCAAATATTTTCAAGGAAAGTTTAGAAATAAATTCCCAAAATTTGTGCATAAACTTGTAAATTATCTAGCAAAATATAACATCATGCAAGGTCTACCGTTTGACTATAGAACAGTGCTACAGCAGATACACCCAGACCAAGGAAGACAAGGAAGGGATGCAAGTAGCCACAGAAGTGACCACAGGCTGTTGCAATGACCTCCAGCATGAAATTCAGGGCCTAATGCGGTCATATCTAATTAAGAAAATGAGTGTTGGAGGTACACTTTCATTTTTCTGGATGACTGGTAGACAAGGAAACATTATGTCAATATTTGTCCTTACTTTGTGTATACATATATAGAACTAGACATGGATATATATTTTATAACAAACTGTCCTTTATTCATATCCCTCCTTTTTTGTTTTGTTTTTTCAGAGATGGGTATTCCACTGCAGTTAGAGAAGATGTATTTAGAGAAGTCCTTAAAAGACCTTTTCATACTTGATGCCGGACTAAAGATTGTAGGAACTTGAATTCGGCAAACTAACCCAATATAGTTAGGATAGATATACAGGTGTTTTTGCTTAGTTTATTCATTGAGAAGAAAGGTTTGAACTAATATTGTTTTAGACAACACATCATATCTTCATCTTGTCCTCTGAATACTACAAAGACAACAATATGCAGTGTATCAATCATTATAACTGTCCTACTAATCTGTTTTGAAACTGTTTCATTGCTATTTTATTTTTTTCTCATTAAAATGAGTAGAAAATATTTTTTCTTTATTAAAGAACAGTAGATTTAAGGGCTATCCAGGCTCTTCAGAGGTTGTTGCTATCAATATCATGTATGCTATTGTATGCTTTGTGGAATGGAACACATACAGACTAATTTGGATATTCATTGAAATGATGGGAGTCATCAGAATTTATTTTTAAACCACTAGATCTCTTGTGAAATTATTTTGTGAAACACAGTCTAATAACTCACCATAAAACAATCTAGGGATTATCTTGGAATTAGTAGGGAATCCTGAGATGTCAGGCATGCTTATTGTGCCATCTTGTCATATAAACAGAGCAAGGCAAAGTTATAGTTTGGTGTATTTTGCCTGATCTGTTTCTGATTTTGAAAACAGGGTTGACATCTATTTTAGATAGTGTCTGTACTTTTCTTAGCCCACAAAATAATTTCATATTTCTTTGTTTTCAGAAAATTATCTCTTAGTTATTAAAGTGTATCATTATTTCACTTCAGAGGAGAATAATCTGATGAGAAATATTCTATACTACCAAAATTTATTTTAAAATGAAGCTATGTCTTTCTAATTCACTGAAATCACATGAAAGATTGAGATTCAATTTTCAAATATATATATATATTTTTAATACATATATATTTGCTAAGAAAAAAGACATTATTTTAAAAATCAGAAACTAAATGTTGCATCTATTTGATCCCTTGTGCATCCCTTTACATTATAGAAACAATGAATCTTTGATGAAGATTAGGATTATAATGATAGCAATAATTATGGTAATTAAAAAATTAAATTATTTTATGGTTAGTAATTTTCTAATCTCTATGATTTTCTAAAATTAAAAGATGCAATGTTGAAACAATTCTGAGTATCCATCAGCAAGCACAGATTTCTATAGTAGTAATAATAGTATTCACACGTGTTTCACGATCTGACTTTGTTATTCTGAGTGTGGTGTGTCTTTTTGACATAAAGGTTCACAATGCAGGTGAGGCACCACTGAACTCACTTTGTAGCCTATGCTGTGCTCAAAATCCCAGTGATCTTCCTGCTTCAGCTTTTGATTTAATGGGATTAGAAGCACTTACCACCATACCTGAATATGATTTGGCTTTACATTGCAAGTATTTCAGAATAAATGTGTACTACTAAGAGTTCTTTATGACAAAAGATAAGTGGAAATTCATTAATAATTTTGCTGACTCAATATTATTAAAGTTGTTAAAACAATCCCTGGCACCACATGCCACGCCGGCCCTGCCCCAGGGCATCCAGCCACCAGGTATGGGTATGGGGGGGGGGCATGCCTGTAATCCTAGCACTGAGGAGGCTGAAAACAGGAAGATCACTAAGAGTCCAAGCTGCTAGACCCTGTTCCAAATACATAAAATAAATAAATTATATTAAAACAGTTAGGTAAAAACTTAAATTCAACTACATATGCTATATTTTCAAACCCAAAATGGTGCTTGTAAAACTATATATAATGATGGTTGTTTTCTAAAGGTCAAAGAGAGTGCAATTTTTTGTCCCTGAACTTTATTGTTAGCAATTTGGCGAATGAAATCACTAGAATATATTACACATATAAATATTCATTTGAATATATAACCTGGCTATGAACATCATTATCATATTAAAAAGATGTAAAGTTTGCCAAGGAATATCAATTTGTCTATCAAAAAGTTCCCTAAAAATTGTTTCACAAAAGAAGACACAATACAAAAAAGAAAAAAAAAACCTGAAAGATGAAAACTTTGAAATTCCCATGATATACAGCCAGAATGACTCAAAACAGCAGATCTACAATCACATAAATCCAGAATTGTGGATGCTGCTACAGCTATGGAATAGTCACCTGCAATGCCTTCACGTTGTTATACTAATCCTTAAAAAGTGTAAGAGTTACAGAGGCACTTTGTACATGCTGCACTAAAATGCATGACTCCTTAAACCCACGAAATTGTCTGATACTAAAAGATGGAGCTATGCCAAGACATGTGTCTAAACAATGAGACAAAGGTAGGTAAATGAAAGACATTTAATCTCTCAAGAATCCTAGGAACTGCAGGAATTGAATCACTTGAATATGTCTCTTATCAGAAATCATATGGCAAAGCCACAGTGATCTCGTGGTTTGGTAGTGTTTCCCATTGTAGCAGAGTCCAGTGCCTCAGATAAGAACTGTAATGTATGAGAAATATGTCTAAATATGTCTAAATCTATATGTATATTGATAGATATTACTACGAAGGCTGCCGACCTCTCAGAAGGTTAAACAATTATGAGCATATTAAATAAATCAAATATATTGTTACTGAATTTTCTCATATTTTGACAAAGAAGAGTAGGGCCTTCAACATTATTAATGTTATTGTATTTCAACTGGGAAAGTAGTGTATTTATTCTCAGGGTTTGCAAGAATCTTAAAATGGCAAATATATGGGCATTAGTAACAGGCTCTAGTGATAAATAAAGGAGCTGTTGACTGATCACGGTAGACCGCCCAGTCTCAATCATTGACAAACATGAAAGGTTTGTGAAAACATTTTAACTTTTCTGAAATCCCTGGCATAGTAAAAATTAAGAAATTACAAATAAAATAGCGAAAATTGCGGAATATTAAAATGCTTACATTTAACAAATTTCTAATATAGGTCATTTTTAAAAATTCTGTTACCAGTTCTGGCACTGCATATAATATCTTACTTGAAGATGAAATCAGAAACGTAAATCCCAGGTACTGTTTTATTGTGATTGTCAGGCTTTTCCTGTGCTATGGAATTTAATTTTCAAACATGAGTCTGGGGAGATGAATGATAGACAAATACTTTACACAAATATCATTGTATAGGGTAGAATGAGAGAAAATACCATTTCAAAGTCAAAAAAGTCAAGGAAGAAGATGAATAAATATTTAAAGTATTCAAAACATAATATTTAAAAGTGATTTATCATTTCTAATGACTATCATTGCATCTCATATTTTAGTCACTGAAGTATGTTCACTTCCACTCAGTAGCAAGGGAAATATGTTAGGGACATAAAATATACCAAGAGCTAGAATTACAAAGGTGAACTACATAGCAACTACCTAGTAAGGCTTAATATTTTTTGAGATCAAAAATACTTTTATAGAAACAAATGATTGAATAAATAGGTAAAGGAAAGTTCATCCCAGTACAATTTTAGTTAGCAAGGTGATTTTGGTTATTGTATTCTCTACTCATGACTCCTTTTCCTTTCCTTAATTAAGTTGGAGAATATCCAGCCCAAGTAGAGTCTCTAATAGTTTATCTCTTAATGTACTTTATTTCTGCTAAGCATGCAGTTTTTGTTGGCCTGAAGTAAGAAGAGATTTTCTGTACCAGTCTTGCACTGTGACTTTTATGAGATATATGATCAATCTTGCATCAAATAAATGAACTCTTGTAAGGGCATGTATTACATGAACCACCTACTTAAAACCAATGCCTTGTGAGCATTTTCAAGTTTTAGCACATAGTGAACTAAGATCCTATTTTTGCAGTCCTTCACTGACTTTACTGATAACCAAGCTATTATTGAGAGCTAGGTCTAATAGTCCTTGAAGATGTACCTTTCTAATTCTTCACATGTTTAAAATGACTCAGTGCAGATACATAAACCTGCAAGGAATTCTGTTGAGATGAACTATTGTTTATTCTGGTGCTACCATTCCAAATTGGTCTGTTTATAGAATATATTCTAGTAGCATCCATGGCACACAAACATCTAATCTTTTGGAAGATTTGAATCACTAAAAGCAAACTGTCTTTTTATGATTGAATGAGCACTTTCATTTTTCTCTTTCCTCTGTCCAAATTAGACACTAAAAGTTCTGGCCCTTCATCTCTTAGAACAAAGCCAGCCAAGTGTTTAATTCTCTTTGCTTCATGTTCAGTATATTCAATGGTAATAAAAAATCAAAACAATAAAGACTTCTATCTTATTTTCTCCATAAAAGTCCTAATAATTTAAAGAAAATATTAATAAAACAATGAATTTTTTATGAGTACTTAACATAAATCTACACAACTTAATTTAATTACTTTATGATCTACATTAAGTAGACTGAGACAAACATTTAAAACTACTACACATACTGGCCAGTAGTCTGTTAGCAATTCTAAGTCTGGTTTCAGTGAGCTTAGGGACTTCTTTCACAATAACACTAGAGAAATTAGTAAAATGCACTTGTTTAGCACAAAACAGGAAGGGAATGACAATGTTTCACCTTGACTACAGGGAATGATTTTGGAAAGAATAAAAGTGATAAGTAAAGATGTTTTATTTGAAAGCATTTAAGGGGAAATTATAAACAATAAAGAGGAAAAAATAAGAAATAAAGCAGTCAGTATTTGAAAGCTTATGAATAACAAATAAGGCTTAGTCAGGTAATAATAGGTTACAGCAAGGTTGCTGGAGAAGAGTATTCTGTCAATATTAAAGGAAGGACAATACATTCATGCTTAGCTATTTGAAGAATAAACCCACATGTATATTTTTAACATGCCCTCAAAAGAATAAGAGAGTGCAGTTAGTAAGCAACTTAGGATTTTATCCTCCTAATCAGGGTCAAATTCTTAACAGTAAGTCAACTGATAAACTACTCAAAAGAACCCTACACAGCAATAACATTAGTTAAAAATGTGAAATTCTCCTGAGGTGGTACATTTTCCAACCAAGCATTATGCTCAAATTGTACTCAGAGCTTAAATTGGCATAGCTAGCCACCAAGTGCTTCTAGCTAAGGCTATTTCATATCTTAGCTGAAAATTTCTCAAGAAGAGGCTTCTAATATACTTGTTTTCATTTTTCAACAGAAAGTGTAACCTTTTTCACTGACTTAAAAAGAGACAATATCATTCTTTAAAAGTAGCTAAGGAAATGTGTTGCTCTTGACTTGTAGAGATTTTAGGACATTCAGTTAAAAACTCAATGGTCTATAGTTCTGCAGAACTCAAGGCCATAAGACAAAACCAGGCTCTGTATGTTACATCTCCAAAATCTTAATTAGGAGAACATTGCTTATCTGAAAGTTCATGTGTTATTTGTATGCACTTCAATAAGCTTTCCTAAGAGAGTTGGTAATAAGTTGAAACAACAGTAGGAACTGAAATAGAAGGCATGACCCCTGAGTTTCAGACACCTCCTCTATCAAAGGCCAATTCTTTAATATCTAAGGCTTGATTATTGCAGAGGAAGTTGAATGTCATTTAAAAACCATTTTTTCCATAATAACTATTATTCAATTTTATAACCATTATTATAGGTTGCAATTAGTAGAACAAAAGATGAAATAGGATGGGGAGCCTCTGTTTTACTTATTGTATAACAACTATACTTGTAGTTCCTAATGTATTATGTTCATAATATATTTTGAGGTCAAAAAGACAAGCTATCATCAGTTACTTGACAAACTGTTATCATATTGAACCTTTGAAGTATGAAGCAAATCAAAATATAAGGAGCCCAATTACTGACATTTCATTACCCCTTCCTGTGGAAATTTTGCCAATCATTAAAATGTATCCACATTAGATACCAAATAGAGAAACTTAAAAATAATTTCATAATGTTGTTTTCTGAATTATGTGACTGGGAGAAATACAAGTTGTCATGTACAATTTCTCAGCAATCAATGCATATTCATGAATTCTTTTTTTTTATTTATTTATTTTTATTTTTATTTTTTTAATTTTTCCCATAATTTTATTGAGAAACAGCAATGAGAGAGTTTCAAACCAAATTGGTAGGAC
>NDGN011270182.1:0-14548 GCA_002564285.1 Tympanoctomys barrerae | reverse complement strand
CAATTTGGTTTGAAACTATCTCATTGCTATTTGTTTCTCAATAAAATTATGGAAAAAAAAAAAGAACCACCACATTTAAAATGCATCCTCAAGTAGGCAAATGAGTGCTTTTGGTCTTTTACCCTCAATCACAGAAACATGTCAGGGCTCCTAGAGGCCAACAGAAGAGGGGAGTTTCGTTCTCCCTTTTTTCCTACTGAGGACTGCAGTACTGGTGGGGCCCAGGGCTTTATAACCCACCCCTCCCTCCCCTGGGACAAGAACAGGACATCTTATCGCACCCGAGGGGCCTCAGAACACCCCAGAGGATGTGTTCTCAGGAGGGCGGCAGACACCGCAGGTGGCTCCTGCCTAGCCACGTGGCCTACAGGCAGGGCACTGGACATTGCTGCTCCCCTTGTGGAGCATTGGGACCTTCTGCGATGTTCTGTGTGTCACACATGGTCCTGTGTTTCAAATGATTTTAGTACAGTGATGGGCAAGTTTCATAAAAACTTCAAAAATGGGATTATTTCCAAAAAGAACATTACCAGATGCTCGATGGTCACCTTTCTCTTATTCATTTTCTAAGAAAAATAGAATGCAATCGCCAAACATCCATTTGTTGGCTTCTTGTGAGAAGGAAGTGGTTTCAAGGCGGCACGGGGGACCAGAGGTCCCAGAGGAGTCTCGGTGTGGGTGGGCTCAAGCCCGTGGAAGGAAGAGTCAGAGGAAGCCGGAAGGGTGGAACAGGTGCTTCTGGACTGAACCCAAGAAGGTCAAGCTTGGAAAACAGGAAGAATTAAGCAAGTTTTTTCTCTAAGTAATTTTGATGTTCAAGACTACTGCATCTACTAAGAGATGCAATTAATTATTAAAAGCTTTGATCAAGGGATGTTGGAGAATGTGAAAAGAAAAAGGCAAGACAATAGCATTTCATATAGAATTGTCTTCAGGCACATGAGATGTACAATGTTTTTTCTGTTACACTCAAAACACACTGGCAGTGGACACTGTTCCCTTTGAAAACTTAACTGCAGAAAAAAAGCCTTAAGTAAAATACCAAATAGCACTGTGCGTCATCACTCTACCCCAGATTCTATGGTTTATGTTGTGGTTTTGTTGAAAGATTAGGAGGACAACATTTTTAATGTGTAGAAACATTTATTTCATGTGTCACTAGCACTTCATAGTATCATAAGAAAAAAAATAATCTAAGAATAATGGCCGAAAGAATCACAGACCCTTTGAAGTAGTGTGTTTTAGACATAGTATTAGTTTAATTTCTCAAAAATATCAAATTATTTCTTAATTAATTCTGAAACAAATCTGGTTTGATTTTTTAAAAAATTGGGCCCAAAGGAGCAAGTGGATTTAATATTATGAAATGACATCATTATATTTTGTACTTTGCTTTTCCTTTTTTTTTTTTGTGGTACCAGCAGTTCAACTCAGGACCTTTTGCTTGCCAGGCAGGCACTTGTGCCACTGAGCTATATCCCTGGCCCCACTTGTGTTCTTTTGCATCTGTGTTGATCATCTTCCTCATTTTGTTAAGATACCATATACTGTAGTTTGGATTGAAAATGTCCCTCCAAGGCTGAATCCTGAGGTCAGACCTTTAAGAGGAGGGGGTCTTCGGGTGGGGTCTTCAGGTATGGACCCAGAACCAATGAGGACAACTGTTAACAGTTTCTGTCCAGTGTCCCCACAAAGCCTCACACAGTCACGAGGCAGGCTTCTGGAGTTGTTTTTTGAGTCAGAGTCCCACACTGGGGTTATAGATGTTAGTGCTTCGCCCACCCAGGCACAGGCAGCTTGCATACGATGTAAGAGAGGGAAGAGGTTTCTCTCTAAGGCTTCTCCCTCTTTGCTTTTACTTCTGCTGTTTTCTGTCTCCATGAACTGCTGCCCCCTACCACGTGCCACCCTCTGCCTTGGAACCAGTTCAATGCACTGAAACCTCCACAAATTTTGAACTAAAGAAACCTTTCCTCCCTTCCCTCTGAGAGTCAGGTATTTTGTCCCAGCATCAAGAGAAAGGTAACCAAGACAGACAACTGACTGTGGCCTGTAACCTTCAAAACTGTGGGCCAGAATAGACCTTTTCTCTTTGTAAAGTGTTTATCTCGGGTGGTTTTCATTGTAACACTAGCTGATTCACCAGCATCTTGGTTGGTCTAATAAACTGCCTGCAACAAGTAATACATAAGCAGGAGTTTATTCTTCATGACTCTGAAAGCCGGGAAACCCAAGAGCAAGAGCTTAGGCAGTATCACTACCCTCGAGGCTGTGCTCTGCTTCCCAAGTGGCGCCTTGTTCCTGCGCCCTTGCCTGACACCGGGTGGGAGGCACAAGGGCCCAAGGTGCTCACTAATGCCATTCACAAAGGCCACTCCTCCTTGACTTCGTCACCTCCAAAGGCCCCGCCTCTTAAATCTATCACCTCAGTAATCCAGCTTCATCCTTTGAGGACTTATTCAAATCACACCATCCAATATGAATCTTAAGATCTATCACTTGGTGTGTCACCACTAGCCTCTGGAAGGCTGAGAAAATAACTGTCAACTGTTACAAAAATATTCTAATTGAGGAGATCTGGTTCAGAAACAAGAAAGCTTCAACCCGCACACCAGGGAGTCAACTCTGACAAACCAGTCTCTGCCAACCCCAGTTCCCATTTGCAAAGGGAGCCAGAAGGGCAAGTCCAAAATTCCCACTGAACTTCCTGGAGTTTGAATTTGCATATTTCTTGATGTTTTTTGTGAGTTCTGTGGTTGTTGTTATTGTTGTTGTTGTTGTTTGAGTGCATCATCAAAAATAAATGCCCATAGAACTGTCTTACTTTTCCTCTTTTCAAAGTGTTTACGCAAATGTGTTAGATCATGGGCTGCGTGATACTTGATATTCTTATCGGAGTTATGACTCAAACTTGAAAACTCTACACCTGGGAAGTGTTGGTCTGTGATTTTCTACCTGGACATGACTGCCTCAGCCTTTCACTCCTGAGTATTCTCCTTCTCTCATGGGTAGCCTCACCTTACTCGGTTTGCTGGGTTTGGCAGTTGTTTTTCTTCTACCTATAAAAATTTTAAGTTTTCATCAGAAAATAGATGGAGAATTTGAATGGTGCATAGAAGGCACTATTTCAATAAACCTTACAGAGTAATACCAAGAAAGTGAGGGCTGCTAATAAAGTTGATCCTTGCCTTAGTAGTCATCAGAAGTTACCAAGGCAGTTGGTGACAAATGGAAAATAAAACAAAGAAGAATAAAAACATTTTTACCCAAAGCATTTTAATTATCTTATTTTGTTTTTTCTCAATCACCAATTTTTATATAGCGAAAATCCATTTTTGCCATTAGAATTTCATTTAATATTTTCTAATTTAACATATTTAATCATATGTATTTAATATGATTCTAACTCAATGTGTTATTCATAATCAGCTACAGCAACAACAACCTAGCTTTTTTTCAGCATGGCCATGTTTTGGTGTGACAATATATGCAGAGTCCAGGGTAAAAGATGATTCCTAAATCCACCTACGGTCTTCTTGGCTTCTATTCTAGAGAGGAAAAGATTTTTTAAAAAATGGAATTAAGCTAAAGAGAATAAATTATCGACTTTATTTAGGGCTCTGTGTTAACAGCCAGGTTGGAGCCTAAACCAGGGCTATTCTTCCCACAGAAGCCTGAGAATTCTGCGTCTGCTCTCTCCTGACTCAGGCAGTTCTGATGGAGGAAGCAGTGACTGAAATGCATCCAGGTTCACTTATTTCACAGAAATAGAAACACAGAGATGTCTGAACCAGGCTGCTCCTAGACGTTGACAAGGAGCTCAGAAGGAGCTGGCGCAGTTGGCCTGCCGTGGCCATGGCCTTGTCCTCTGGTTAATACCATTGAGGCAGAAGTCTAACTCTCCTCTCGCCTGCATAGAGCAGCCACTTCCCCCGGGAGAGAAAGAATGAGGAAGGTAGGCAGGAAAATCTTGATGGTTGCTTCCTGCCCGCTTTCCCTCTCCTCTTCCACAGTTCATCACAGGATGCATTCGTGCTAAATAGTACTTGGACAGGTGGCTTTTGCATCTTCCAGCCCATCACCCAGCCTTCCACCCGACCACACACCCTGTTAGCATCCTTAGCTGCAAACGTGGCATGGATGAGCCATATGTGACGGCTCCATTGAAAACTTACGAGTACCCCCTGCATCACCTGACCAACGCGGTCTGAGATCCACAGACACCATGTTCAGAACTCTAAAGCAGAAGTAGGCAACAGAACAGACAAGGCAAAACCAAATAACAGAAGGCAATTGTTTCTTCAAAGAGATGTCACTCGATACTTAGAGTATAAGAAAGCTAAGCCGCCACTCTTGTTTGATATGCAGAGCCAAAGTTTGCGGGAGTTAAATTCTTAACTCATGAAAGGCCCTGTGGGAAAAAGCAAATAATAGAGAACAAACAAGACATACACCTGGTCAGAAGTTTTGAATGAAAGCAGGAAAGTAGCAATTCAGAGGCAATATTTGAAATGAGCATTGTTAAAAGGTAATGAAAGCTATGAATCCACAGAGCCACCAGTTCAATAAACCACAAATTCCACACCAGCAAAATAGCAGGAAATCGTGTACCTACTAGTATCTTATTGAAATGTTTTAATTAACTTTATTGATACATTGCGGAAATACATGATGATCACAATCATTGTAGGGAGTCTGTACCTGAGTGTGACATATCTTGATTCTTGTTTTACCTCAATCCCCTCCCCTCCCTTCGCCCCCTCTTCACTTCCCTATTTACAGAAGTTTTGTTTCCATTTTCCCTCCTTCTTTACCTCCCTTTTCCCCTTCCTCCTCCTTTGTGCCCATGTTGAAATTTTAAGCCTCCAGTACAAGCAAGGAAGAGGCAAAGCAGCCGTGAGAAAAGACCTGTGGAAAAGTGACGCTGCACTTGCAAGCAAATCACAAAAGGACAGCGAAGACCCGAAGCCAGCGCAGACACTTCCAGTGCTGAGAGCTACTCATTATCAATCAACTAGACCCAACAAACAATGACAAAATTAAACATGCTATGAGGAGGAAAAGCAGGAAAGATATAAAATAAAGTGCTATACAATTACAAGGACAAAAGAGCGCTCCTGTATCCAGAGCTTTTTACCACACCTCTCTGTAACCAGGAAATCAAGCAATGGCTAATTTCAGACGTGGTCACAAATTTCTTCTGTTCCAGGGTTCATGCCCCTTCAAAAAATGCTTTTGATATTTTTCTTTGGAAATGAGAAGTTTATTTTTCTACCACGTGAATGAGGGTTTGGACCTGTGATGTGCTTTGGCCAGGTCACTGGCAAGCAGCGTGAGCACTGTGCATTCCAGCTGACCCTTTTGGGAGGCCAACTATGACCACCATGTGAGGCTGCACTCTCCCCCAGAATGCGAGGGCTCTGGAAAGATTGCCCCATCACCCCTGTGGACAGCCTCGGGCCAGCCACGCAGTTATGGTGTACAGCTGACTTCTGATGCATGAGGGGACCCAGTTGACATCCCTGGGAGCCACCACGAAATCCCCCCTATATGCTGACCAAAACAATTATGAGCCCAGTATTATTTTAAGCTAATAAGTTTTGGAATATTTCAGGGAAAGCTAACAGATATTTCCATTTATAGAAAATTCAGAATTGATGGCTGGTGAGATAGCTCAACAGACAAAATGCCTGCTTTGGCAAATACAGGGCCTGGGGTTCAATCCCCAGTCCCAGAAGCCACACTGCCCCCCAGGGGGGCAGGCTGAGCTGGCAACAGAGTCCGAGTGTAATAGTGCACAGCTGGAATCCCAGCACTGGGGAGGCTGAAAGCAGGAGGATCATTATGATTCCGATCTGCCTAGTGAGACCCTGTACCAAATACACACACAAAAATAATTCAGAATTAAATTTAAAGTGTATGGCTTATAGATATGATACAAAGTTGGATAAAAAAGCTATTATTTTGAAAAGCAAGAGAGTAAATAAGTCCGTAATCAGAATATGGCCAAGATGGCATGTGAGTGTAATTTCAGCAGCACACGGAGGCCAAAGGATCACACGCTCACATCCCACAAGGGCAAATTACTAACACTCTGTCTCAAAATTAAAATATAAAATCAAAAAGTTTGCAAATGTAGTGCAGCGGTAGAGCACTCTTGGGTTTAGTTCTGATAAGTAACTCGAAGGTAACTCGAGCTAGAGACAGAGACGGAGACAGACAGAATGGGAGCTGGGATGGAGATAAAGCACAGAGAATTTCTAAGGCCCTTTTAATATTGTCTTTTTTCACTTTGGTAGCAGGTGCATGTTATTGGGCTTTGATTTTATTAGTTTTTCAAAAGTATATACATGTTCTTAGACCTTCCAGGAGTATATTCCACATTTTAAAATAAAGAAACATCAAAAAGAACAAAGAGCAAAATCAAAGTCAGGTACCGAAAAGAGGACAGAGAGAATAAATAAGGTAGGAAGGAAAGACTCCCCTCAAGAAGCTGGAAATGACTTTCAACCTATCTGTAAAGAAATGGAGCCACGGACATGTGGCCGAGGAGGAAAAGTTGATACCTAAAAGAAAATTAAAAGAATTCCCCTGGTCTGTGAATTATAATCAATTGGAGATTGCCAGGATTACAACTAAACAGTTCTAATAGCTTCTACTATTAAACAGACTCTAGATAGAAAAATCACAGAACATTCTAGAAAATCAAACTATCAGCAGCAGAAACGTTAAAATGGAAAATGCAAGGAAATTAAAGTGGAAAGGGTCCCAATTTATCTATCAACTTATGTATAATCTGAGCAAAGAAATAACATCCTACCAGTTGGAAGTGTGATCTCTAACCTCAATGTAACCTGATAAACCAAATTGACATGCTAGAAGAATTGTTCTTTGCTCAGACTTAAATCAGCCCCAAAACCTAAATCAATGCAGAAAGAATAGAGATTTTGGCCTTTCCATCCCTAAAATCACAACATCTCCGGGGCTTCTGAGAGTGTGGGCAGGGGCAAGGGACCTGTTCCAGCGAACATCATAGTGTGCAGAGGAAGGTCAGCCACGCCTTGGAAGGCTACCGCCTTGTCTGGCTTACCAAGCTAACGCAAAACACGAAAGAATGAGAAGGAACCAAAAAGGAGGCTCAGGGAAATGAAGATCACTGCGTTTTACCTCAAAAGAGAGCTGCGCTGACCACCTCACCCTCAGTCACACTAGGCTGCGCTCTGATGGGGACCAAGGGAACAACAGCAAGTTGATCTCCCCACTTCCGGGGAGACAGAGCCTCTGTGAGGAGTCAGATATTTCTTGACTCAGGTGGACAACATCTGGATAGATCCCTGCTGGCTGAAGCACCTAAGCTAAGGTTATTCGACACACCTACCACGCATCAGGCTTTCACCTTGCTACAGTGCGGGTGGCTTCCTCTCATGTTGGCCTGAAAACTGCACTGTGACTCCATGCTGGGACCTGGCTTCATCAAAGTCACTTACCACATGTCACAGTCCCAGGAAAAGGTCAACACTCACAGCCCAAAGCACAGCTTCTACTGACTATGGGCAGCTTCTGTACCACCATGAAGTCACAAAGTCCTGAGTCCAATCATTGCAGGTCAGGGCTGTCTGCTCATCAGATTCTGGGGTTTTGGCAAGACAGGCAGCTGTCACCAAGCTGAGCTAGAAGTAGGGCCGCCTTCTCACGTGCTTCCCCAGGAAGCTCTCCTGTCCCTCACAGTTATTAACAGCCTCCCTCCTACTCTTGAGTGTGTAGGTGTTTCCACAGCAGTCCCACAGCCATTCTACTTATAAGAGAGGTCAGCCAGCTCCTGTTTGGCGCCTCCCCAGCTGGCCCCTGCTGGCTCCAGTTGCCACCCCCTCTCTCTCACTTCCTTCTTTCTTTCCTGCTTCTCCAACAATAGAAAGCACACCACCAGCTGTCCTCACTGCAAATGAGTGTAAGTCTCGAGACATTTTTTAATGAGTTAACTTAAGAATAAAAATAAAATTATAAGATTCAGTTTGGAGGGTAAAACAGTGAAATGAAATCTGAAAATTCACATGCTGGCAATGTTTTATTTTCATTTAGTCCTCTCTTTTGTCATGAACTACCTGCTCCTGTGTCAAGAGTTGCTGTTTCCAACAGTGTTAGACAGTTTTTGCTCAGTGGAGTTTATGAACCAGATTTTTATTCTGGTTCATAGACATCCACTGTGCTTTCTAGTGTTCACTTTTGTTTCATTGTTGTTTCATCAGTTCTGTTTTTTTCTTTTCTTTCCTAATTTAGAGATTAACTGGTCCTTCATTTACAAAATGTATCAGCTTGCTACTCAAGATGACTGATGAGTTCAGCTGTTATTATTAAGAATAGAAAATACTTTACATGCATAAAAAATAACACCTTACTTTTTAGTCAGCATTCCTATAGACAGGACACAACATCCAACACTCAAGAGTCAAAGGAGGAAAGGTCAGATCTGGCTCATGTTTGGAGAGCTTTCGGTCCATGCTCAATAGGTTTCAAAACAGGAACAACACGGCAGAAGGACGCAGGAGGGCAGAGATGCTCAGTTGGAGGCCAGGAAGCAGAAAAGATGAACAGTGCCAGAGAGGAAGGGGCAGAGAATAAGATACAGGCCCCAAGGCTGTGCCTCCGTGACCTCCCCAGACCCAGCCAAAAGTATGCTTTGTGGGCTGGTGAGATAGCTCAGCAGTCTAATGTGTCTGCTTAGGCAAGCTCAGGCTGAGTGCGTAGGCCGAGGTTTGATCCCCAGCACCACATGCTGCACCAGCCCCTGCCCCAGGGCAGGCTGAGCCAGCCGCACGCACACACACACACACACACACACACACCAAAAAAAAAAAAAAACTGTATGTTTTGCTAATCTATTAGGTGTTTCTTAATCCAATTAGATGGACATTAAGATTCATAGTCACATCTAGATTCCATTTTCCTTAATTTTTATTCTTATGTGATTTTAGTATAAAGTTTCTAAAAGCTCCTGTAGGTGTTTCTTTCTTTTTAAAAAAAAAAAAAGTGCAAACTCTACCATCTGTGTCTACAATGATCAAGTTTTTCCCTAAAATAAATATAGTGCAGAGCCCTGATTTTTTAATGTGTAATTTTAGTGTTTTCCAGGTGATTGAGATTTCATAATTCAAGAAGAGGCCATTGATTTGGGAGAGTTGTTGTAGAAGAGAGAGAAACATGATTTGGATATGAGCTACTGAGTGGCTCAACAAACATGAACAGAGTGTGTACAGTCAGCTATAACAATATGAGCCTAATTCTACTGCTACTTAAATTAAAAGAAATAGATGCAGTAATTCCTGAGCAATTTTCTGCTACTGACAGCTACTCCTGGGATGCCATATTGAAACAAAGAGATAGAACAAAACCCAAAATATAAGCTAATCGATAATTCAAAGCCTTTTAGTCAAAATTGATTAGTTTTCAAGCTTAGTCTAAACTGGGACACTTTCATTTTTCATGCTGAACTTCCTTATCTAAATTTAGAGTCCCTCATACGTTAGTTGTCTTCAGAGAAAGAAATGGCCGGGCCCCGGGGTCTTGCATCTGATTCACCATCTTGCTACAGCAGTCAGAGAGAAGGGGTATTGTTCAAATCCTCATCACTGGAACAAATTCTCCAAGAAGTTTACTTGGTTCATGGTCGGAGGGAATTCAGTCCATGGCTGACCTGCTCCAAGCAAAGCTGCTTAGTTCGTGGTGGGCAGGAGGCAGAGCAGAGGCCTAACACCACAGCGGAAGGAGCCAGACGCCATAGGCCATGTTCACCCCTCTGTGACTCATCCAGAAACCCACAGGAGAAAGCTGATTAACCCTCTAGGTAGCTCTCAACAGCAATCATGTTGACAGGCCACCTTGACCCTTAGAGAAGAGAACCCCTCCTAATCAAGCATGTAATAATATGACTCTGACCAATTGATTAGGCAACTGTTTTCCTATTTTTAAAGCATCTATCTCCTGTTTTCAAGGAGACTGAATGGACAAAGTCCCCTCCCCAAAACTTCCCAGATACTGTGACATTGTTAGTTGCACAAAAATAAGCATTACGCCTTCCACAGAGCTCAGACCACCGCAGATGATGTCAAGGGGATCAACTCTTGGGCTCCACATACCACGATGCTAATTTAAAAAAAAAAAAAAAAGAAAAATACACCTGAACCTAATCCCTAGCTGTGAAAATAGTTTTAAATTTTGGAGTCATAATCCCAAGGCTCAAGGAATTAACTCTAGGAATTCATTAATTAAATGTCTTAATTTTCTATGATGTTGATATTTTTAAAACCACAAAAGGATAAATTTAGGTTTCTGATCCATGAGGAGCAACACAGAAGGGAAACATGATTTCAGAAAATGTGAAAATCACTTAGACTTTCATAGATCTGTTCCTTAAATTCTGATTGAGCACCTAATCTATGCAGGCACGAGAATACACTATGAGCAAAAAGCCCGCAGGGCCGTGACCTCATCGGGGCTCTCACCGTCCTCCCGGCGCCATCGCAGCCTGTTGCACCATCAGTCAGTAAGACTGCCCTTCTTGTGGCGCAGAGCCGCCTCCTCCATTGCTCGAAGCCGAAAGGAGAAAACGAGGCACATGGGCCAAGCTGGCGATCTGTAGGCATGCGTGACTCATTAGCTAGAGACTTTAATTGACAAGGAAAGAGATCTGGAGTTCAGGTTGACGTTCTTTTCCAAGTCTGAACACTCACTGGCTGTAGAAGCGCAGGCTTGGGCTTGATTCTTCCCAGTTTCAACTTCCTCAACAATAAAATGAGAAAAATGAATGTCGATTCTGCCTCTTTCTTAGAGCTGTAAAGGGAAAAGTTGATGTCGGATAAGATAACTTTTAAGGCAGGTGGTGAAAACCAGTAATCCCAGCATTCAGACAGGACGATCTCAAGTTCAAACCCCGCCTGGCCAATTCAGAAAGACTCTGATTATTTTTTTTTTAATTTGGAGGGTGAGGGGCACTGAAGTCCTGGGTTCAGTACCAGGTACTACAGAGAGAAAAAGAGACTGGGGGAGGGAAAAGGAAGAGAGGGATGGAGGGGAGAATTAGCTGAAATGGACGCAGCATAACTAAAAAGGTGACATTATCTAACAGTGACTCTGATTCATGTATTCATTCCATTGATATTTGCTAAGCTCCAACACTTCACCAGGCTTTGGTTAATTTGTTGAAATTTTGCAGAGGTCTCTGAACTAGAACTATTAAAAGAAAAACAAGCCGAGTGCAATGGAACAGCCTTGCAGGCCCGGCTACTTGGGAGGCTGAGAAAGGAGGATTGTTTGAGCCAAAGAGTTTAAAGTCAGTCTCAACAACATAGAAAAACACAGATTTAAAGAGGGAGAGAAGGAAAAGAAACAGAGGATGGAGAAGAAGAGAAGAGGAGAGGAAGAGGAAGGAAAGAGACAGGGGAAGAGGACAGGGAGGAGAAAGAGGGATACGGGGAGAGCTACCTCGGCAGGGATGTTAGATGTAAGCATGACAGTGACATCAGTTAAATATTATTTGGATATTATGGAAAAATCACAGTGATTAAAGGAAACAAAGTCTTTGAACCATGATACTTAATCTGGTAGGGCTGAGTATCCATCTTCTGGTTTCCTGCTGAATTCTCCCCTGATAAGAGAGTAACAGCTATCACTAAATTTGTGGTTTCAAGAGCCAAAGGCCATATTTGCCTTTCTGTTCCACTGGAATTTACTCAGATCCTGCCCATCCCCCAGCGCCAGCCCTGGGCTCACTGTTTCTGTTCTGGGCATGTGGTCCAGACAATAAACCCTGCACTCCCCACCCCCTTGGGGATGGGATTGTCCTTTGGGGCACATTCTGGATGAACTGCTCTGGTTCAGGCAACACTGGACAGGCCACTCTCTGGTGACACCTCCAGCCTGTGACAGGAGTTCGAGCAGGAGAGCTCAGCTGCCTTGCTCCTTGGGTGGGGTGCTATGGAGGACCCCACATGCACCTCATCTTCCAGAGGTCAGCAGAGAGCGGAGGTGACCCTTGCCCGCAGCAGTACCCCAAGGATTTCTCCTTTCCTGCCTCACTTCTGCAGTGAGCCGTGTTGACCTGCATCCTCCTGTCTGCATCTCCCTCTGCAGGAAAACCGACGAAGCGTTTCCAGAATAAGTATCATTGCTGGATCAAGTGAAGGTTTGGTTTACCTTTTTACAAGGGTATGAAGACAATGAAAGACATATGGATAGTATTTGCAGCAAATTGTGTTAAGAAAGAAGTTGAACTCCTATTCTGTATTATACTTTACATAAACATTAACTCAAATGTGTCATACAGCTAAGTATAAGGGCTAGAACTATTAAAATCTTAGAGTAGATAGAAGTCATAAAAGTGTCTATAGTGCTAGTATTGATGCCTGGGCTTCACACACGCTCAGCAAACACTCAACCATGCAGTAAAACATCCAGCAAATAGGAGTAATTCTTTTTTTTTAATTCAATTTTTTTTTTCTGTACTGGGGATTGAACTCAGGATCCTGTACCTGCCAGGCAAGTGCTTATTCTACTGAGTTATCTCCCAGGCCCTTTATTTTATTTTGAAGAGTAAAAATAAAAACAAAGACAGAGTACGTACTTCTCAGAGGAACAAATATAATTGGCAAGTAAATACATGAAAAAGTTTCCAAAGCACTGGTCATTGGAGAAGTGCAAATTAAAACAACATTGAGATGCCATCTCACCCCAGAAAGAACAACTGTCATAAAGAAACCAAGTAGTGACAAACGCTGAAGAGGCTGTGAGGAAAAAGGAACCCTTCTCCAATTGTGGTGGGAGTAATTCTTTACTATTTGAGTTACAGAGTGGTTTGCTAGTGATGACATCAAAAGCATTAACAACAACAAAAAAAGAGAGACAAACTAGTAGAGGGTAACAGTTGTATCCGAAGTGAGCGTGTGGAAGCCAGGTGATAAATTGTTTGGTTAAGATCTGTTGTGCATGACCCAAAGACCCGCACCCACCCCACCCCCCAGGCCCACCAGTGTAATTGTTGGCTCCATTTTCCTTTACCTAATTGACATGGATATACTTAGAACCCCAAAAGAACCCTGAATGACCTCCTAACCTGTGAAATGATAGTGGGAAGGGGGGAAAACAGAACCCTCTGAACTGCTCCATCCCTACCCCAAGAATTAGCAGAACTGGGAGGACTACAGACACCACACGCAGCAAGAGAGACTGGAGGGTTGCTGAGTCTGCGATCTCTGTCCCATCCGATCACATTTACTAAGCACATCTCAGCAGAAGCCACATGGGTTGAGTAGCGTGACTGCAGTTTAGCGGACACGTAAGCAGGTGACACCTACAAGTGAAGCCACCGTGCCTGGTGGGTGTCATTACTAGAATAAATTAATGCAGACTCTGGCAGTTGGTACGTGTTTATTATGCTGGCAAATCCCTTCTTCATGACACCCATCTCTCTTGGATTACTTTCTGCCATTTTGACATAATACCCGAGATGGAGTGATTTATAGAGGAAGGAGATTTATTTTGGCTCATTTTCCTCTAGGCCAAGCTGAAGAACATGGCTGGAGCATCTGCTCCGGTTCTTACGAAAGCTTTGTGTGTGTCTTAACAGGGCAGGAAAAAAGACGGGCAAGTGGGGACACAGGAAAGAGCTGAAGGAACACCAGGAAGAGTCCGGCCCCATAACAGTAATGCTCACCGCACCAAGTCCAGTCCTACAACAGGAGAACTCACTCCTGCAAGACAGCACCGCTCCCCGCCCTGGGCGGGTCCTCTGTGACCCAACACCCCACTAACCCCCACCTCTGAAGTGAAAGCGAAGAGCCTGAAAGCCAAGAGCTCTGCTCTGCGAGTGGGACGTGGGGCTCATGGAGGACAAGCCGCCTGCGTGAGGCCACTGCACCGCGTGTGCTTTCTGGAGACATCACACTGATCACTCTTCATAGGTACAAGCAATACATATCAACTAAAACTAAAAATGTAAGCTTTGCAAAATAATATCCCAACTCCCAACATAACTGCAATGGCAATTAAGGTCCAAATGAGTTTTACAGGTAAGAAACTTTATTCAAGCCACGACACCATGGACAGAGAAACAAACTAATTTACAAGCTTCACAGGGTAACAGGACACTTCTGCTGTCTTAGACCAGGAGTGAACACCCCTTTCTGTCTGGTACAGGAAGCCCATAAGAATCTCTATTCATCTGAACTTTGTGCAGCAAATGGTGCTAAGAAAACTGTACATCCTAGGGCAGGGAGATGGCTCAGTATAATAAGCGTTTCCCTGACAAGTGCAAGGGCCTGAGTTCAATCCCCAGTTCCACGAAAGAAAGAAACTGTATATCCTGACTTAATATATCCCTGACAACACAGTAATTTGGAACAAGTCTACAAACTGACAAAAATTTTCACAGTACTGTCCTGCTACAATGCTGTATATGGTTAGATTTCTAAATATCTATGTAAAAATATGAAAGTGTTTATTCCTATTTTTTAAATTATTTTTTTCTTCATATTCTGTAGGGACTTAAAGTTTAACA